>VVHJ01000320.1:3783-24526 GCA_015107715.1 Tylochromis polylepis | reverse complement strand
ACTGTTTTACCCCCCCCCCCCCCCAATAAAACCCCCAAAAGACAAACCCTATTATTTAGCCATTGTCGCATTTCCCATAGATTTCCTTGGTATACTGTTATTCATTAATGGAGACCCACTGTTTATTTTAAAGAAAATATAAAAAATCTGTTACTAATCAAGTGCACTTGAGACTTAAGCAAGCTAAATACACATATGAAAAGAAGTTCAGGCCCACATAAAAACAGTGGATTGTAGTATTAAAGGGGCACACTCATGGATTTGGGATGGTGGACATTATTAACTGTTTTATTTTCTGGTTGTGTTGGCTGTTAAAAGATACCCTCACCACAAGCAGCCCATTTTCAAGGCCACATGAGCAGCCATGCATACCAGCTACCCATGGTAACAGGTAGCAAAATCACACAATAGTACTTCCAGGATAGCTGTGAAGGTAAAATTTAGCAATGGGGCAATACAGTAAATTAAGTGACCTTATAATCCTAAAAAGATGATATTATTAAAAACAAAGGACTGTAAAATAGAAGAAACAAGGTTGAAAACATTGTGGATGAATTTCAAAATGATTTTCTTCTTCTTTTCTTTTTAGTTTTATTTTTTAGTACAGGTAAGTTGTGAGGTGGTCCCCCCTCAGTGTCATTTAACAGGGACCAAACTGACTACTATACTAATATTACTTATTCATACACTGAGAGTTTTTCTGCCTCCTTGATTTACTTTTTTTGTTGTCTTTGTGACATCCAATATGAAGGTTATTGTGACACAGGGCAACTGGAATAATTCATTTAGGGGAAATTGCATAATTAATGGTAATCTCACGATCAGAAAAGGGAGTAAAGGGTTTTTCTTAAGCAAGGTCTCCCTTCATTAGGCAGGGTTACAGAGTTCAGTCACAAAAGGCGCTTAGCAGAATCCATTTAACAGCAGAGCCTTACTCACAGGAATGTAATGATTCGCTCTCAGTCTGGAGACACCGAGGACCTATGGAGCTCATCTTTTCGAAGTTAAGGAGAACGATCTTCCAAAGCTAGCATGAATTCTCTCATTTTTTTTAAAAAACACAAGCCAAATATGGAATGTCTTGTATTCAGAGTGAGATGCATGCAGAGGAGTGTGTAATACATATGCATGACCTGTTTTTGTATAAATACCCCGCAAACATGAGGACTTTTACAGTAAGAGAGTAGCTATACATGTCAGCTGATATCGCCATTTTCTGTTCGTGTCAGCCAGGCCTTCGCGCTGATGAATCACTGTACTGGAAGTGTTTTTAACATTTAAATGTTGGCTGTTATTGAAAAAAAAATTAAGTTAATTATCTGTCTGTGATCATTTTTCAACTATGTCTCTTTTCCTTCTTCTCTCACTCTCCTTTCTCTTTCTTGTCAGCTCGCTCATCTCTGCAGCTTTTGTGTGTGTGTGTGTGTGGCAGCGTCCTGGCGAAGGCTGGAAAGCAGGTGGGCGAGAGGAGTTGAAGTGACACCTGGTAACAGCCTGACAGCCCCAAGGAGAGATGCAGCACTTTCATCCCTGACACATCTCAACCTCCTCTCCTCACCATCATTAACTTTTACACACATGCACACACATTCTGTACGCTGTAATGCTCGCACATAATCAAAGAAAAAAAAAAAAGGACACACAAAGATGCAGAGACATTACACAGAAAGACTTTAGCTCGAAGATTTCTCCCATCGTACCTAACCCTCATTTTGATGGTTGTGTGCATGCATGGTGCTGCAGCTGATTGTTTACTGTTGGTACTGTACAGTCGTGTCATTTAGCTTTCATTATAATTCACATACAGTGAGGCTGACCAAGAAAGGTGAGAATGAAAGGAAAATCTTGCATGAAAAATTCATTATAATAGAGACACAGCTGTCTATATGCGATGCTTCCCACAGCTAAACTTTCCCCACTGCATCAGAGAGATTCCACTGTGTATTTTCTAGGTTTGGTAAAACATTATGACTAACATACACACAGAAAAAAAGGTTAGTTGAAAAGAACAACAGCAGCAGCCTTGCTCGAGGCTTGTTTTAAGCACAAGAGGAAATGTTTGTTCATAGAAATCTGCATTTAAACGTTTCAAAACAAACAACTTTTTTTTTTTATTGTTTAAACTGTCTGCAGAAACAAAATCCAAACCTTTACCAGAGGATGTGGGAATATATACATAAATCTTTTATGATTTAATAGTTCTTGCTGCAACAGTGAATACAACAAAGTACTGTAAGTGAGGGCTCCTGTGTCATTTTCAAAATCAGACTCAGTGCTGTTAAACAACAATAAAAACAAAAAAGAGAGAAGAAAATGCAGAAATGAAATGATTAGCTGGGTATACAACTGTACAATAATTCTTACAACACAGTATTTGGTGCTTTTCTTTGCTACGCGTGACAGTGAATTGAAGTATTTGTGACTGATTGTTGGACAAAAACAAGGACCTGAGACTTCAATTTCAGCTGCTGCTTCCATGAGTTATTGTCCAGTATGTCTCTGAGTGTGTCTGTCAGGCTCTTTTTTCACTTTGTGTTATTTATTATTGAGTCATGAATTTTTATTCCTAAGTTCTGCAAAGAGTTTCCCCCCTTTTTCTTCTCCTAAAGTTTTTTACTCTTGCCTCATTTTGGTTTTTCAGCCTCACAGTGTCCTCCTCACATCAACGTCTCACTGGCCCTCATAATGAGAGTTCCAGTGAACAGCTACCAAATGTAAGTTCAACAATTGGAATCAGCTTGAGATTGTTTATCTGTTTAATTTATCATGAAATAACAAGAGAATAAGCCTCAGCTAGCCATAATGTTGCTTGTCAGCAGATTATCCAATGACTTTTGAGCATCTGAAAATGGAGCTTGTCTATAAAAAAAAATATTTTAATCTCTAAACAGTTAAAGTACTTTCCTTGGCTTAAAGCTGCAAGTCTGCCAGTCAATCACATGTTGACTGTTGAAATTAATTTCCTCTGTGGTGATGCACAGTACAAAATTACAAAAACAGTGTCACTGTTGAGACTTATGGACCTGACTTTATGATGACTACAGCTTGGTCCAGACAAGGTTATGGTTAGAGTTGTGCTTTGAAATCAGCTGGAAGTGATTTTGTCACCATTTCTTTTTAATGTTCAATATGGTGTGAGAAAAATTCAGATTTTCTGATGTAGAGATTCATTTCATATATGCAACCCATGGAGTCGGATCTCACTGACACCAGAAGGAAGCCGTGCAGCAAAGTTACAGCAGCGCAAAATGCAAATGTGCCGCATAGTCACAGGAACTGACATGCTTCCAGCTGCTTATGCAGAAAACAAAGGGTTTTATGCTTGATTTTAATCTTCTGCCAAGACTGTTTTACACTTCTGGAACTGTAGCCAATAGAACACACACACTAGAAAATTGATCAGTCTATTTGCGTGATATTTATCACAGAAATATTATATCAGCAGAAATTTCACTTTGTCTTTCCAGAAAGCTAAGTGATTTGCACATTTCCATCATGAGGCTATGGGGAAGTGTCAGATATTAATATACTGATCTTTAAATGTATCCATTTTAAAGGTTTAGAGCTCTAAAGTGCTAGGATGTGACTGAAATAAACTGGCACACTGAGAGGAAAAACAAATATGTTAGCTCTTGAATTCACGAGATTTACGATTTTCCGCAGCATTGTTGGTTTGACTTACTTGCAGCACCAGTGTTAGCTTTTGCCATTATATTTCTTATAGTCTTTATAGAGCTCTATCTGATAATATCTTTTACTGATGTAGACAGCTCTTCAATTCATCCATTTTGTGCAGAAGAAGAGTCAAATGACGCATCAAACGCCTCCTTTTATGAGAACCCGCACAGAGCCCGGGGTATGAAAGAAAGTTGATAACCAGTGTTGTGATGCCGTTATCTCAGACTGGGGGTTTTAAGTTTTTTTTGTCAGGCCGGCTCACACAAAGAAAGCAAGGCTATGATGAACTCTCTTTATAGCACAGTCCTCAGGTCTCTCTTTCAGTTTACTTCCTGTTTTGAAGGTTATTTTGAATTGGTTTTCTGCCTTTTTGCTCATCTTTATTGTTTAAGTTCACCTGTTTCTTGTTACTCGTCCCCCCTTTTATCTGAGTGTGAGTACCCCCTGAATTCGTTTTATGGCTTTATGTGTTTCTGGATTGATCTTTTTTGCCTATTCAAGATGACTTTTTGTGTCATTTCCTTTTTTAAGTAAGTAATTAAAGTACTGTTTTGACTCTCTGTAAGAACAATCTGCTACATAATGACATTTGTTAGTTAGTGAGGTATGCAGCAACTTAAGTGATAAATACATAACCTGGTGTGGAGCAGGGTGCGCTCAAAGTTCTGGTTTAATATAAATTATTTTATATAACTGGTTCTGTCAATAAATTTAATTTCACTTTGATGTGACCACACACTCAAGTGATTTTCACATTTCTTCATTAGGCTATGGGATAGTGTCAGATCTGAATGCACAGAGTGTCCATTAAAGTATAAAGATTAATAACTGTACCATGCTGCTGTCATGTAAATAAACTGCAACACAGGGAGTGCACAGAGTGGTAAAATTTACTTATGAAATCATCAGATCAATGATTGTCTTGCAGCATTGCTCTCTTCTCTTGTTTGCAGCAATAATTTTGCATTTATATTGCTGTTTGATATATATATATATATATATATATATATATATATATGATAATGTCTCTGATTGGAGTAGGTGTAACTCAATGGGTCAATTTTGTGTGGAAGAGGAGTCAAATGATGCATCAAATAACCTCCCTATGTTAGCCTGCACAGAGCCTGCAGCGGGAAGCCCGGGCAACCACAACAACAAAGCTAAAAATAAAACATGAGCACTGAAAACACAATGAGTTTCAGACTGTATCTTAGTCATATTGCTGCTAGATTACATTATGATGGTTATATTTTCTACATGTAGAGTTACTGTGTCCCCTCAGAACCACTGCTCATATGTGAAAATGCTTAAGTAGCTCTCAAAGTGGAAGTAGGGGTTGATTGGAGAGGTATCATTTTTTGGGTTTCAGCATGTTTTAGATGACATTGCACTTTGTGGATACTTTTAGACCTGTGGAATACTCTGAAACAAACTACTCCATTTTTGTCTTAAGAAAATTGTTGTGTACCATATTTTATTATTGATCCTCTTCTGGTGATCATCCGGTTTTCACTCACATTCAGTACATTCACAACTCTCGTTTTTTGGTCAGCACTGGCGAGAAAGCCGCTTTGCCTGAATGAACTTTATTGGAATTTTCTCTGGATTGTCCGATCCGTGTGTAAGATCAGCGTGAGCGCCATTTGGGGACCATTTACAACAGAGAAGTCAACAGTTACATCAGTACAGGATGGATGTTAAAAATGTGTTGTATGAATTAAACATTTTGTAAATTTGACCGACTGATTTATTCATCGCACTGGTCTCGAATCTGTAGTTTTATGCACACGTACACAAACTGTTTTTTTTTCTTTTAAGGATTAAAGGGTAAAATCTAAAACCTGCATCTGGAGGGAGGGATTTGTAGTGGTGCAATGAGTATCGCTACTCACACCAGTTGCCTGAAACTACAGTGGCCCTGAGAGGTCAAATACACTGCAACTGAAGAAAACACTGGCAAATAGAAAAATGTGTGTGCAAAAGCACACAAATCACAACAGAAGTAGAAAAGGCAAAACAGAAATGATTTTGGGGGGATAATAACATGACGACCAATCTGAGGAGGCAACAGACACCAAAACATGTGAGGGATTGGTCTGTACTGGAAAAGAAATGTTGTGAGGGGGAACCCCCCCCAAGGTAACGTGTTTTTTAATCACATGGTTCACATGAAACTGTAGATTCATGTTCGCGATTACCCATTTAGTGTCAGCTTGTCACAAACACGTTTTGACACTTTCTTTTTGTTACTTTGGAGAGTTTGACCTCACGTTCATTTGTTGTTTGATTATGTTTACACAGCAAGACCGCTTGATTTGTCTTACAAAAGACATCACAGTTTGGGTCAAAATATTAGGGCTGCCACCTTTTTTAAGCTCTGTTTTCTTGGTTGCCATAGTGAAAGTCTGGAGAACATAAGTGGTGCTGTCAGAAAAAAAAAAAAAAGCCCAGATGACATTACTTTCAAAGTCATGCTTACTGCTCTTAAAAAAAAAAGTAAAAAGTGTGGGTCAGTGTACATAAAGCTTTCCATGACTGTTGTACGTTTTGCTATGAGACCTAACTGAAATCACACAGTGTCTGTGTGAACTAGACTAATCCTGCTAGCATACACACATACAAACAGAAACAATAAATAATAATAATAATGTTTCTTATTCTTTGGATTAGTGGGCATCCCTAGTGAAGAAAGTCCAATACCAAACCAAAAACTGTGTGTCAAAGATGAACAGCCACACCTTTATTGCTCATTTATGTATTTATTATTTATTTATTAGAATTGTTAAAAACTCAAGCATTTCTGCTTAAATGCCTTCACTTTTACTATCACTCCCAAGTGCCTCAGAGCCACTTAACTATGTTATTATTGCACTGGAACCAACATAAACAGTCCAAAAACCCAATACACCTCTAGATGGACTAGCACCACGAGGTGCTACACTCCATCAACCCGAGAAATGGACTCTCCTGCTCGGGTATTGCCATTGTTCTTTTCCTTCACATCGCACTTATTGGATTCATTTTCTATATGGATGCTGTACATAACTGAATGCGATGGTGCAAAACCTCCAGCTTCTACTCTGACACGCACAACTCGCAGAACTCCAATTACTCACAAGCCAGCCAGCCAGCCAGGAAAAACACATGGAAGTTATGGTTCTATTAGGAAGAGGGTAAAAATAATCAAATCCCTAAATTAGCTAAAGTCAATTAGGACAACTCACCAATTAAGGACAAATCTGTTACTTGAGGGCACAGCTATAATGAGGTTGCAGGAGGAGCCATGCTGAGACTGTGTCCTTGCTTGTTTGTGTCACGCTTACCAAACAGTGAGCTTTGACCATGTTTTTGATATGGAATTAGACTGCAAATTGAATTTTGCAGGGACCGAGCCCATAGCTGGTCACACGAGGAAGCAGGACACAGAGTGTGAGAGAAAGAGAAAGAGAGAGAGATTGTGTGCTTTGCGTGACTATTTATAGATGCTATGTCAGTCTGAATAGACTAGATGCAGAACCTTGTGCGTGTTGTGGTGCTGAGTGACTGATTTTTCATCTAACCCAATCCTGGCAAACCCAAGTGGTTTTTTTGCTTCTTGTTTTTGAAGGGCAGGCGTATTTATAGGTGGCTAATTTTAATTTGTGACAGGAAAACAGGAAACTGAAAGTAATATGTAACATCACTAAAATGGACAAATAGTCTAATTTCAATCTTGAAAACAGGAGATTAAAATGAGACCAGTCACCTGGTCTTTGACACATTCTCACAGCCGCTGACCTTCACCGCGATGAAACTCGAACTTTAAAGCCGATTGACCTTTGACACACACAAACCTCCACTCAGTCATGCCTTGCAGGCTCTCTTCTCACTTCCTAATCTTTGTAAGGTGCAATGTAAAGCAACGTTTCCTGCCCTGTCACGGCAATTCCTTCAGGGTGCTTTAAAGTCAAAGTGAAAGTCTAGCGTGAGCACACGGAAAACATCTCCGATGCAAACGGTCATCACAGAGAGAAGAGAAAAGGAGAGGTGGTGATTTTTTCCCCCCTTTCCTTATTTCACAACATCAAATGGGCCAGCACAAGTGGCAGGAAGCCACTGATCTTAGCAGCTATTGAGTGGTACAGCCTGAGCACATCAGAGACTATAAACCTTATAGAAGCAGGCGTGATGATGACAGCATGTAACAGCATCTCTTTTATGTGTTTGTTCTCCTCTCCCTCTACACAACACGACTTGTCAGCGAACTGCGGTGAGATCTGAGGGAGTTTGTAGGTTTTACTTGGAGGGCTGAATAAGACACCTCTGACACCTCCCTGGGCTGAGGTTATTCATATACTAAATCTGAACTCATGTGACCTCTGTGAGTGCCAAGTCACATAACAGAGAAGTGGAGAGGAGCGAGGGGTAGAACTGATGCTGACACAGGATGACAGGCAGACAGGGCCCGCTCCATGAGCTGGCTCTGCTGCCCCAGGACAGCAGGCATGGAGGCAAGTAGCCAGTCAGCTTATCCTCTCACCTCCTTCCCAGTCCCACTACTGGTATGAAGGAAATTAAGCCTCATCTCTATTTCCCCCATGTTTGCCTGCCTGAGCTCAAGACCTCATCCGTGTAGGCATTTGGAGAAGTTGGGGAATAAGCTGAAGATCTGCTGCCTGAGGCGATGGAAGTCCATGAGGTTTCAGCAATGAGTCGCCATAGCCACTTAACCCTTTCTGTTCCCCTGCCAGCAGGGCAAAAAGCCCTTACCTAAGGTGATTACCACATGGAGCTCAGCACATGGCAGCCATTCATCATTCTCAGCAGCACCAAAGCCTTTGATTGCTCTGATTTGACTCTAATGGCATCTGCAAGAGGGACAGGGCTCATAAACTTATATATGCAAACAAAATTCATGGATTTAGGGTTGAGGGAAATACAATTTCAAATTGTTTTTTCCCTTTGACCTCTAGAACCATAACAAGAGTCTCACATGGCAAGCCCAGGAGACCAACACTGTACTGACAGATGGCACGGTCGATTAATAATTTAGTCAAGGCGAATTCGACTGCTAATTCTTATTGCTTTTTAAAGTAGTGAGGAGTTGATTAAAAAAACCAAACAAACATAAACCAAATAAAAAGAACAAGAAAAAATAGATGAAAAAGGGGAACATGTATGTTTGAAGAAAGGTGGTAAATCTGTAAGCTTGTGGGAGAACACTACTTTCTAATCCTGAGGGCCAAACTGCTAAAAATAGGAAAACAAAAGCACTCAGAAAGCCAAAATCTCAAAATCTCTCTTTGTAGCCCTTCTTTCAGAAGAAAGGTGAGTGTCAGTGTGAAGGGAGGCAGGTACAGAAAGACAAAGCCAACTTAGACTCTGCCTGCTCCGCTGAAGACTCCAGAGATCTTAAAAATCTTGTCAGTAGTATCTTGTATAGAAGTACAACCATCTTCTGGGTGGGTTTAGTTCTGATATAAGCAAAGGGATACCACAGCTGATCTGCTTCTGGTTCCTGAAAAAAAGGGCTTAACAAGCCTCATTCACCCAGTCACACACAAACACACACACTGACATGGATGCATTAGGGGCAACTCAGGCCTCAGTATCTTCCCTGAGGAAACTTCGACGTGTAGATTGTAGTAGCCAGCTAAATCAAACCACCGTCCTTCTGACTGGTAGACGACCCGCTCTACCCACCAAACCCCCATCTGTCTACATTTTCTGCATTTCTGGCGGACATCATGCCTGTCAAACGTCTACAAGAACACACTGAACAACAAACATCCAGTTAGACTCAAATTCATAAAATAGTCCTGGGGCATTTTACTATGATTATTTACCACATTAGATAAAATACTGACACTGTTTACTTGAAACAACTTTTTTTTTCTTACTATAAAGGCAAATAAAGCATAGTTCAACAGTGTGAAAGGATTATTACTCAAATGCAGCTAACAAAGTGTACAAGAAAACACAGTGGCAGGCCAGGAGGAGGGAAACTGAGAACTAGGAAACACAAGGAAATATGGAGGACAAACACAAAAAGGAACTCATATCAGGTAATAGGAATTAAAGACCCACAAACCTTAAGAAGAACAACACAGAATTCAAAGATCCAAAGCCAGAGAAACTTAAACATCCATAAAACTCAAAACCCTGGGACCCAGACCCACGGACCATGACAGTTTCTAAACTCAGGCTTTTAAAGTGTGACTTCACCCCGACCACCAACTGCAAAATTTTGAAAGGCTACAAAGGCTGTAGGGAGTGGGTGATGAGGGGACATGGAAATGTGAGGCAGAAGTTGCTCAGTGATCCTATGGCCACAAAAAATACAGCAAATTCACCTCTGACTCTGAGTTCCTTTTGAGATGGGGAACTTTTCCCTCCACAGTCTCCTTGAGCAAAGTTTGATGTGGTGGAGGTTGTGGTCACAAGCTGGACTTATTCAAGCTGTTAGCATTAGTGAGGCTTCTATTGTAAAAGCAACAACAACAACAGCAAAAAAAAAAAAAAAAAAACATAGATAAGGGGATTAGCAAAAATAACATAAAGTAACAAATAATCAAGTTTAATTCACTGAGAATGAGCTTGATGAGATGTGCCCTTCCCAAAAAGTTGATTCTGTGTCTGGATGTAGTGTTGTACGCATCTATTTACTTTAGAGGAGGCTTTCAAACTTTGTGAAAGGAGTCTGATAAGAGTCAATGAGTCAGTGAAGCTGAAACTCCTCTGATGAACGTGATACTGAGGTGAGTTGTTGAGGATGTCCTGAACTGAACGCTGCTGTTAGCCTCCATTAGCTGCTGTTAGCTGGTGTTAGCCAGCGACAGTGAAATGTTGGACTCGAACGCTTAGTGAATAAACTCTCATATGATGAAAGAATGTCATGTATTTATTGGAGGGAGAGTGTGATTTTTAGAATACATGTTTAATCATCTGACGATGAGTAATTGTGAAAATGTTTGGAATATATAAGCACACTTATGCACGCTGTTGTGTGTTAGAGGCTTGACTTCAGTTCAGGAGATGAGGAGGTCGGCGGAAGGGTAATGTCAGTCTCGGCAACTGTATTAAAAAAACACAGCGGCTTCCACAAACCAGCGTCCGCTCCTATCTGTTTTTACTGGATTAATTCTACGCTTATGAGAATCAATTTGTTTGAAGACATAATTATACACTAATCACTGTCTATCTATGAGTACAATATTCTTTTTTTCCCTAAGAAAATAAAATAATAAACTCAAAATAATTAACCCCAAAAATTACTTTTTACATTTATTAACCATTTGTTTATCAAAGTTTCACACTATATAGGCCTCCCTTCTTTGATTAAATATACTTGTTGGTTTACTGAAGAGGGATGGTGCACTATTATAAAGATTAATGTAAATATTGCTAGGCTTCACCCAGAAGCTTTTTGTTCCATTTTGCAGACCCCTTTAAAGGTGTCATTTTCAATATCAGACCCCTGTGCCCTGGAAGAGACATATGAAGTGTAAATTGAGCACGAAATGGGGATATGAAAGCTGTTGGAAGATCAGTGTGACACCTTGCAGTCAAGGTGTGATTTTTTTTTTTTTTTAAGATCTTAACACTTTGACCTAGTTTGTTCATGAGATACTGTTCACCACTAACACCACAGTATTTGCACATTTGACAGGGCGGATAACATCCTTGAACAGAAAAATAATAGCCAGATGGCAGCAACCACTTTTAACGAACTGAAAGCAGCGACATTAAACTAAAATAGCCGATCTGGGTCCCATTTGGACTGCAGCAGCCCCAGGATTCAATTGTGTCAGTACTGTGGCTGGAATTGGTCAATAAGCCATTGAGTACTTACAGTTCTGAGTTGGTCTTGAGTTCAACGTGGACGATTTGTGTAAAAGTGGTATTTACGACCACAGCTTGCCAAAGAGGCAATGGCTATATATTTAAACATGTTTATGGATCATGAGTTGCCAGTCTTGCGTAAAACCAAAGAATACAAACTAGGCCATTTTTGGACTGCTTAGAGAGAGATATCTGGGCGTGACAGATGTATGACTGTGCCCTGAGCTCTGTAAGGAAGCATCATTAGCACTCTGACTGACATAACTGACAGCTGGCACTGAGAGGAGCGGGATGGAGGGTGAAATAGGGGGGAGGAGACAGAAGAGAATCTGTGCCAGCCATCACCCTCTGGCTGTTCTCCACCATTTTAATCACAGCAACAGTGCTCTCACTCGGCAACCCCTTGGAGACCTAGGTACCTTAGCCACACTTGACATTAACCACAAGGCGAATACACCCATTTTTTAATACAGACAAGACTTCTTGCCATCTTCCTCAATGTGTTCCTTTCTCTTTCATTACACCGACTGACTATGATAACAACCAGGGAAACACTGAGCAAAGAAATGTGTATTTCCAATCCCTCTCTTTTGCTTTCTTCTCCTTTTTCTACTTCTTGCTGTTTTGTAGTGTAGCTTAAGATCTAATCCTCTGTTTATTTCCATTCATTCCCTGAGTGCAATGAGCTGAGGAAGCCTCTTTCAGAAAGTTACATCATTGATGATAAGGCCTATTGCCGCCGACCGTTCATATTCGCTTGCCTTTGGCTTCTTGTCAAAACAAGTTGTGCTGAGTCTGACCCAAGCATATTTTTGGCAATGCCAGTGTCAATTCTGACAAAATGACCAGGATGAGACAGGACAAGGGTGCCGGTACTAAAAGAGTGAGGTTTTTCTTCAGGGGCAGTATGTTTGCATTCAAATGTGACGCCTGTTTCCCAGAGTGGGATTGAGTGCAGCAAAGGTCTGGGTAGTCCTATGGGAATGGAGCTCAAGACACTGATGAGAGGAAACAAGATTGAGAGGAAGACTGTGGGAAAGAAAACAATTGAACAAAATTGGAAACCAAGCATAGCAATAAACTATGCCCCTTAGTCATTTGCCAGATCATTAAAATCTTTTATAACAGCATTATCCATTATCAAGAGAGTCAGTAAAACTGAGAAAATGTCAGGCATCTAAAAGTACTACTCTTCTTCTTCTATGTTGGAATTTTTCTGTTCTTCCTGCTGAGTAAGGCCCCAGTCATATTGCTGGTAAGCGACCTCTGGCAACCACTGGTCGCGAGAGGCAGTCACTGAGAAATTGACTGTTAAAGTTCCTTTCATGCAAGCTTAGAGACTGGTCAGTGACCAGCTGATAACCATCCGTCACTGGCGAGTGGTTGGAGGAGGTTGCTGGTAGTTGCCAGCGTGAAACTGGTTGCAAAATGAAAATCTCCTTGCATTGCTTTGGTTGCTAGCAGGCTGCATGGAAGATGCAGACTTGTCTGCAAACACTCAAAAACTACTTACCGAGTGGTCATGAACACTGTGATTCATACTATAAAATGAGCACTTTCCCCTTTAAAATACAAGCTGCACATTTTGAAATGTGTTGGTTGTAGCAGTAATGCAGACCCTGTATTTTAAAGGGGAACGTTCTCCAGGTCAGATGTAATTACAGCTGTGAGTAAAATCTTTTGGTTTTTGGTGCAGTACCCTCTGTGTCACTTATTTCACCATCAGAATCCTCTAGCAACCCTTCACCAACCAATCAAGTAATACACATTTTTCTCTAGAGACCAGACGTTGCCAGGGGGTTGTGGACTAGGCCAATGTGACTTAGACTCAAGATACAATACTGCATCTGTTAAGTGTGGTTCTTTGATTCCTCTCAGTGCTACATCTCATAACATGGACAGATGACCATTTTGATCTTGTGACTTTCTTTGGTGAAGAAATCCAATGTGTCAAGCTTTGTATCTTGCAGTCAGACCAAGATCAGATCCACAGCACTGTGTGGTAGTTATGCTAAAATTGCAAAGATGTTTATTTTGGTGGCACTGGTCATTTTAATGGTGCTAGTGATAACAGCCCAAATATTCTGCATCCTGAGAGAAGGCCATAACAAGTCTTAGCTGCCACTGTAAAACACATTGCAGGGAAAGCTTGTGGATCTGGAGCTAAAAATACTTATAATGATGTCCCCTAAGAGTCTACAAACTTTCTATCCATTATAAACACAAAGTGTAATTCTCCATTCTTTCCACAGAGGCCACGATGAAAGAGTTAGATTGCACTGTACAGAGTAAATTAGCTGTTTTGGCATTTAGTTTTATTTGCATAAAACAAAACTTTATGTGACCCATGTAATTAATGCATTACGTCCTAAACATGCTGTACGAGAAAGGCAGGATCTACGGCCATTTAAAACCTGTGTGACAGAAGTAACACTGGAATTGACCCTGAGATCTGCTATGTTTTCTGAAAATGTGCTGTCATGTAAAAAAAAACAAAAAACCCCAAAACAGAAAAAAGCTAATTAGCTTGGTTGTAGCAATACATTAAAATCTTTACAAGGTTTTAATACATGCATTTACAACACAGAACATATCTTTCAAACCAACACATTTATTATTCCACAAGCCATTAGCTCACTGCTCTGCTATCAACCAATGAACAAAAAGCATAGTGGAATAAAAGTCAACAACCTTCTACATCTACCCTTACACTGTGAATAACAAAATAACACGGAGAGGATTCTACAGAAGGCAATAAGCTGATAAGGTCAAATAAGCTGATGTAAAATTGTCTCTCGAGAACATACAAATTTCATTCAATTCCATTTTTTTTTTTAGTGTTAATAAAGAAACTGCTTTCATATTCTTGCAAATGGAGAACCTGACCTGAATGCACCTGTTGCCTTGATTTCAGGGGGTAAATGAACATCTCAACAATACTACTGCACCATCCTCTCTGTTGCACATGCTTCATTCTTCATAAAGGTAACATAAAGTAACATAAAGATAGACACCACCAAGCTGGTGTCTATCAACCTAATAAAGCCAGAAAAGTCTGAATTCTGAAGTGTTACAAATCTAATTGTGTTGTGAAAGTTCTGAGTTGGGAAAAAGAGCAAAGCTAATATGCTAAGTTGGATGAAGATTCAATAAAGCAAATAAAGACAAAAACAACTAGACTCTGTTCATAATGGCTGACATCTGTTCACTCACACTAATTATGGCCACAGCCTGAGTTTAAAACGTGAAAAACAAAGCCGGGAATGCATGAAAGCAACGCATAAATAAAAAGCTGCCTTGCCTGAGTCACACACCACTTGGAATTTGTTTGGGTTTTTTCTTGTTTTTGTCAGATAAGCTCCTCGTTCTGCTGGACGTCAGATTGTAAGTAAGGTTGGGTCATGTCAGGATAACAGTTCAGTATAGTTAGAGCTTGGTGCTGTGCCAGAACCTTTTTTAGAGTCCATCTTTGTGTTTTCATCATCTTGGAGAAGCAGACTGTGCTGAAGTGTGGTCTCCTCTCGTTTCAGTGCCTCCAGTTTACTGCTGAGCCCCTCTACAAACACAGACGGAGTCCAAAAATAACCAATGCAACGCCTACAGCATCATAAAGAGTCAGCAAGTACTGATTTCAATAGGTCTAAGTGTGTTAAAAGCATGTTTTTAAAAACTCCAATCAGCAACATCGAGGGAGAAGCAAAAAACTATCACAAGTCAACTTAAGGAAGTGCCACCCTCACTGCATGTGCACAGAAACGCAATCACCTCCAAATGATGTGACACATTCAAAGTTCTTCCATGTTAATCTAATCCAGTAATTTCAGACCACTGTGACAATGTGCTCAGCGAGAGTAGAGACATAATTAGACAGCGGAGGAGCTGGAACATTGTGAGTGGAGATGGTTATCTGTGTGATGTTTGACTTAAATGTTGTCATTGTGTGAGGAGAGGGAGAGGAAGATGACTGAAGAAAAGAAAGATTAAGGATGTTAGCTAAAGAGTTTTATGTGGGGAAACAGTTGGGAGGAGGGGTGTAAATATAGAAGAAAAGTGGCCAGGGAAAGTGAAGGTGTAGTAGGTAAAACTAAGAAGGCATTGGATGTATGCAAACTGCAACTGCTGTATACAATTAACTCCCAGCAGCACTGGAGGGAAAACCCCCAACTGACTTTATACTGCGTGAAGATGCCAAACTTTTCAGTTCCAGGAAATGAGTTGAATCATGCCTAAAACCTACAAAACACCAATGGGATAAATAACCCAGAATCAAATTTTGATAAAAACTGACAGACTCCAGCCTCAACTTAAGCTTTATCACCATCACCTGCTGTAGTTAGCTTTATGTAGCCAGAGGTGACCATTCACTGTAATATGAAATGGGATGCTAATTTGGGCTACTTTACGGCCTTAAACAAAATGTGCTTGGAGAACAAATTGAACGGGCACTTTTTGTAAGTGTCTTACAGGCTTGTAGTACAACTGAATCCTGAACAAGACAAAACCAGCCATGTCGCACTAAAAGCAGTCGTGCACCCAATCATGCACAATTTTAAGCCTTGATTCAATATAAATGAGTGAGTTACACAAAAAAGGGGAGGACACTTACCATAGAGACCGAAACTATTTTTCTTTTACAAGAATGTAAGTGGAAGTTAAGGGAGAACACTCTTTTGGAGTGAGTGGCCATTCATGGAACTGCAGTTTTGGGAACAGGAAGTGGGATATGTGAGGCGATGTAAAAAGTTCAAAAGAGGGAGGGGAGTGATAAAGGGTATAAAGATAACCTCCTTAACCTTCTGCTTGACCAGAAACAGCAAACAAACTCAGGGCCCTGCGTTATGTGAAAGCACTGATTTAGGCAATATCAGGTGTTTACTTTCCAGCTTTCCTGTCCCCTCATAATCTGGACTCACAGTCGGTGCTTACACACTACTTAGTGACGACGTCCCAGCTCAGACACCTGCACCTGTGGCTCATATCTGCTTAACTTTCTTTACTGTACTTTACTGTTCTTCCTGCTGATGAAGGGGGGCATGAGATGAGTAGGGTCCTAATGAAGAACCAATAACTTGGCATAGCTATTGCAGATGTTAATAAAATACATATATGAATAGCCGCTTTATCTTAATTGAACGAGCTATATGTGGGGGGTACAAATGGAGGGGAAAGGAGTGGAGAGGCAGAGAGGGGCAGAGAGGGGAGGGGGCTGGGGTGAAAGAGATGAGTGTGTGAGCAAGAAGAATAAAAGACAAAGAGAGCAGGGGAAATAGCTAATGATTAGAGAAAGAGGAGAGCATTTGATGAGACTGTATTTCTATTAAACTGTCAGACAGTTCTTTCTTTTTCTATATGCGTGTGAGTGTGTGCGAGCGTCCTTCAGAGAGGCACAGTAATGTGGCTGACCCAAATGACTAGGAAAATATTGGGAGAGTGAAAGACGGAAGCCTCTGTTGAATACTGATGAAGCTCAGCACAAAGCTTCCTCCTGGCCTCATTAACCTGACGACGACGGCCTTTGTTTTCCTCTGCAATGCTCCAAACGCTCCCTACGCCCTGTCCGTAAGGGTTTCGGAAGTCACTCTGCGGATGGAGACGAGGAACCCTTCAAGGAGCGCAGGAGTGGACTCGGAGCAGAACAGCGTTCGGTGGAGGGGGAGAAAGGACAGGAGGTGCCTTTTTTTTAGGTTTCGCAGTTTGTGTTTCTTCTTAGTCAAAATGCTTGTCTCACACATACACAAAAAGGACAACTTAGAAAGAGCAAAACAAGCAGTAAAGATGAAGTAAAAGATGTTGAATATGTGAAAAAAAGTCACGTACGGAGGTTTTCAATGTGTTGAAAATTGCCAGATGGAAAAAGAGGAAAAGGACAAAATAAAATGAAGCAAAATAAAAAAACACACACAGATCTGTTTCTCACCACATTTGCAACAACTAAAGAAGAAGGAGGAAGGAGGTGGAGGCTGAGGCTGAGAGGGGGAGAGTGAGAAGTGAAGCGAAAGGATGAGAAGAAGGTAAAGCAAAAGTAGGACGAGAGGTTTGTGCTCTTTCATATGCCTTGGCACAGCATGTCGTTGTTTTGTTAGTCGCCGTGTGTGGCAGTGTGATGCCTCTGTGCGTGTGTGTGTGTGTGTGTGCGCGCGCGCGCGCGTTGGCACAGGAGATTTCAATTCCATCTTTAATGGAAACAGCAAATAGGGGAACAAATAAAATGCGAAAGAGAAGAGCAAATCCTCCCAACAGAGTCCAAGGCAGAATGGATGATGAGGCTGACATGAAGTAAACATTCAGCTGTTAGCAAAACAAGGTGGGGATGAAGACGGGGAAGGCGCACAAGTGAAATGTGAGGTGAGCGGGGAAGAGGAAAAACAAGCTTGGCTGAGGTGAAGGAGAGAGGTGGAATGATGAGCGCGCTCAGAAAGATGAGAAATTACAGCAGCAAAAAGAAAAAGATGGGGAGAGGGGGAGGAATGATGATGGGACAAGGGATCAGTCATGGTTGTGTCTTCCAGTCAGAGTCGTCACTTATACTGTCGAAGGAATCAGCCGTGTAGTCAGAAATCACCAGGAGCAGGAACAGATTAGATACAGGCTATTGGTTCTGATGAGGCCTCGTATAGATCAGTAATGGCTCAGTAGGGACAGAGGAAAAGAGTGCGGGAGAGACAGCCAGAGCAGCAGTAAGATGCTGGTTTTCACAGCTTATAGTGCTGAAGAAGATGTCCTCTATGTAAAGGAAATCAAAAATATACGCTAAAAAGGAAGTCTTATTCAGTACAGATCAAACTAAACATCTCTGTGGAAATTAATTGTGTATCATGCGGAACGCAGCAGTTAAAAATAAGTTGAAAGCATTTCGCCATATGTGTAATACTCGTTAATTCTGCCTTTCTCTGTTAATCCACTTGACAGTTGGATGAAAAGATTGTAAAACCGGGGGACAGTGACAGAAGACGGAGAATGAAGTGTGCGGAGGGCTGGAGGTGGAGAAAGATGCCTCGGCCTGCTGTTCAGCCATGCAGGGATGTGACCACCCACTGGGCCAGTCAAGGCTGAGCCCTCGCATCATGTCAGACATGAAGATAGACACCCAGCTGAGTCATCTGGTCTTCTGGGAGAATGGACAGATGGACGGATACAGAACATGCAAATACAAACATAAACACACACACGCGCGCACACACACAAGTACACAGAATGTAAAACCGTGCTTCAGAAAAGATTAGAAAAATTTCTGTGTGATCAGGTTTGTGCCAGGACACGGGCACACACACACACACACACACAGGTTTTGTTATCTTTGTGAGATAACTAACTGACAATAAACTACAAGATAAAAACTGCAATCTTTGTATAATTTTAGCAAATATAAGGGGCTCTGTCCTTAAGAAATAACACAACCCCTAACACTTGTACACTGTACACACAATAGGGTTGTCAAAAGAAGCTGACACTCAGACACTACTCATTTGAAACATCAATATCAATAGCACCGTTGGTGTCTTCACCACCTTCAGCAGACATACAACTTCGCACAGCACCACTGCAAACAGACACACAGCCCTTTCCCTCTCTAGCAGCTGAGGACACGAACAGTAGCTGACATTTATGACACTGAACAACATTTGTTGAGTGATTCAGAGAGGCCAGTAAAGCTCCAGTTTCAACAACAAGTATTGAACGGGGTTATCGTCAGTGTTACGCTGGCTGGTTTAACGTTAGCATTAGTCGTTTAACAATTAGCAATTACCTGCCACATGTGTAATAAGCAGTGTTAATTTAACAGCGAAATTCAATTATTTGTGTCGAAAAAGTGCTATGTTAAAAAAAATGCTTCTGAAATTTTTGTTATTCATTATGTTATTTGGTGATTCTAAATTGACTGTAGGTGTGTGTTGTGTCCTGTAATGTTATGTATTATATTGCACCACTAGAGAGGGTGATGTCATAAAAAAGTGGAGAAAAGTGCCGTCGAAAAATAGAGTTAAGATAGTTAAGATGGCAAACTGATAAACATGTAACACCCAGCTACATCCACTATGTCAGTTTATGTGCTGCATTCATTAAAGAGGCACTTGTTCCTTGTCGAGGACTTGTTTATTACTGGCCTCCATTACAGAGTGTGAATGGGTTGTCTGTCTCTCTGTGTTAGCCCTAGAAGATACTGCCGACCTGTCCAGGGGGTACCTGGCCTCACGTCCTATGGCAGCTGGGAACGGCTCAAGTGCGGTACCACTGAGGGCAAACGGACTGCAATTGAAGAAAACACCAGCAAATAGAAAAATGCTGGGAAAGCACACAAAACACAACAGACATTTAACACAACACAACAGAAAATGAAAAAAAGCCGCAAAAGCTCACCAAACACAACAGAAGTGTTTGCAGCTTTGTTTATATACAAATCACAACAAATGACAAAAACAGTCGCCTCGTGACACTTTATATATTGTAAGATATGATAATACAGAGAAACCCCAACAATCAGATGACCCCCATATGATTAGGAACTTGGCGACAGTGAGAAGGAAAAACTCCCTTTTAACAGAAACAGAAACCTCTGGCAGAACCAGACTCAGGGAGATGCAGCTATCTGCCGTAACCATGACACAACAACTCCCTCACAACGCCTTTGTGTTTTATTACATTTCAGCTGTGTTTTGTGTGTTTATGCAGTGTTTTTTCTATATGCTGGTGTTTTCTTAAGATGCATTGCATTTGATCTCTTAGGGCCACTGTACTCCAGCCCAAGCCTTCGGACATAATTTTACACGTTTTTCATTAGGTAATTAAAAAAAAATGATAGACAACATGGACTAATCTGCTCTCTCTGACCCTCACAACACCAACTGAGGCAATGTCTTTTGGAACAAAGTTGTCGCTGCGTTGAACCTCCACAGCGTCTTTGCCAAAGGACAATAATATTATTCTATTCCTGGTTGCTCAGTATCTTTTTTTTATTTACCAACTTTATAAAGCAAAGAGAGAGTCAGTGAGTGACGTAGTATATGACCTGTGATCTTCCTCTGGAAGACGAGAGGATGAGACTGTTCTTGAACTTGTGTTCCCTAGTATGAAGTAGCTTTCAGTCAGCGCCTGCTTGAGCCACACAGACACCTCAATCAACAGCTGATAAGTCCTGTTCCTGCGGGGACGAAAGCTGCAGGACTGAAATGATATATATATATATATATATATATATATATATATATATATATATATATATATATATATATATATATATATATAT
>VVHJ01000319.1:0-12091 GCA_015107715.1 Tylochromis polylepis | reverse complement strand
CATATACATTTATTTTCATGTGCATGTTTATTTGTTTAATTTCTGTTCTGTGCCTGCTAGATGTTTCCGTGCCGTCTTTATTGTGGCCTTCACCCAGTGTCATAATTTTCAATACGCGTATCTTTTCCAAGGAGAGCAGTAGTAAGTGCCTAAAAACAAGCTTCAGTTAACTAGAGATGCTTAATGCTTTTAAAATCCGTTTTGGTTAAGTGGACATGATAAATCATTTCCATTACACACATGACTAATTTTTTTTAATTTAGCCAGGGATTCAATTAGCTGGTGTCTGATGGGAGGATTGTGGGTGGAAGAGAGGTCCAGCATGCTACATACAGCAGCATAATCACATTAAAAAGCCATGAAGGGCCCCTTGTTAAGACCAGGAAATCGACTTGAGTTAGGAAAAGAATAATTTCAGACATCATAAACCTCATGGGTAAATTCAGCCACAAGCAGGTTTAGACTTGAAGCTTACTGTGGATAAATTTTTGCAATTATATCATGGACACGGAGAATACTCAATTGTGACAATGGAGGGGGTGGCTTAATTGAAACAGAGTGCATTTGTATGATGCAGCAGATATTGCTTTATACATATACATACGTTAGAAATATTAATGCAAGGACTTTCACAATGTTGGGGAATTTTCATACCTTTTTTTTTTTACCTTTACTGTGAAAAATGCAGGTAAACTGTTAAACCTATGCTGATTTATACATTTTTAACAATTTATCTGCGTTTTTGTGAAACATGAGCAGTGTTGGTCTTGTAGAGCCAGGAAGATTATCAGGTCATAACCATAGTATGCCAGACCTGAAACCCTTATTTACCTCATACAGTAGTTAGTTGAATTAATATCGTTAATAAAATATTGTCTGCTTCACTTTAGTCTTTGTGATGAGTGCGTGGTATCACTAATGTCGCTAATGTACACCGGTCAGGCATAACATCTCAACCCAGTCGAGCATCTGTGGGATGTGCTGGACGAACAAGTTTGATCCATGGAGGTCCCACCTCACAGCTTACAGGACTTAAAGGATCTGTTGCTAACATCTTGGTGCAGATACCACAGCACACCTTCAGAATGTTATAACTGATTGGAGTATTTGGTGAATTATTCAGCTTTCTACTACCCTTTGACTATGTTCTCAGTACATGCTTACATATCAAACACACAATCCCTCATCTCTTGTGAATAGGCTACCTATGAACCAACACTGTGGTTGTAACACACTGGAAAGAAAAATTAGGTTTGTTTCCCAGTGGTTGCATGCTTTGGTTGTTCACATTTCTGTTTCCTGCTCGCAAAGAAAACGTGTGTAACGGTTGTCGATCATAAGAAAGTGGAGCAGAGGATGGCGAGTTTGATGGCTTTTTGTGTTTAATAAGAACTGCCACGCCTTTTTAGTTTTTTGTTAAAAGTGTGGAATCCATTATTAGCCTCCCATAAGAACGATAAGAAAGCTAATAGTGGGTGGTGGTAGGTGTGAAATGAGCCTTTGGACTGGGCAGGCACGAAAGGGATAATGCAGCCATTCAGACTCCTTCTAGCAGGGGGCTCCCTTTGTGCCCAGAACAGAAATGCTGCCTCACTGGAGCCCCTGAAAGGTTCAATTTTGTTCAATTTTTCTAAAAGCTGCTGACTTATGTGACAATTTAAAGACTTGGGATGTTAAAGTTTCTTTAACCCACCGACTACTGAATGGCTATTTTGTCCTGCCCTGTGATCGGTCCGTCATTTCTCATATGGTCATACCAGAAAGAAAAGGAGCTGAAGGCTTCAGAGAGGGCACCCTGGTGGGAGCTCCTCAGAGATGACCAGGGCACTCTGAAGAGGCCCACATGACTTTAATTTTGTAGAAAGCGTGAGAACTCGAATAGGAGCGAAGGTTTGATTTGGTTCCCGGTTAGTGCTGGCAAATGTATCCATTTCTGCACGAGTTATGCTTTATTCAGTGGCTCTGATCACTAGACTGACTCTAAAAGCAAGCCAAATGTGACACTTGGCTTCTCTCTTTTTATAGTTTACAGGGATACATGGTAAAATCCCAGACAAGGCTTTGAGATGTTTCACAGCCTTAGATTGCATACATGCCCTAGTGGGCACAGTAAAACTCTACAATGGAAGATATTTACCATACAGTTTATTGTTAATACCGGTTTCTTTTCTTTCTTTATTTCTTTTTCCAAAGTAATAAATGTCAGCAGTGCTAGTTGCGGTCCCACTCAGAAATATCGTTCCATAATTCTGAGCCAGGATGTAAAATTGATATTAGTCTTTTACAAGTCAACAATGGGAAGGTCCCTGTGCACTCAAGCATTTTGACATAGATACAGCAGACACACACACACACACACACACACACTGTAGACCATTTCTACAGAGCCATGTCCCCTCACTGGCTTTTGATTAATCATTACTGGCTAACCATGGAGCTGTCCCTGATGCACATGCAGAACAAGAACCTCACAATGGAGGTGCAGCGAACTGTTAAAAGCTATTATGTCTTTGAAATGAAAGTCAAGGTAAGGCACTATCCTGAAAAACAATGCAGGAGTTCAAGGTTTAAATGGTGCCTAGCACTCTGGGGTGATTTCTGGCACTCTTGAAAGGGCAGCTAAACAAAAAAAATGCCCAGTGTCAGGACAGGATAATGGAAAAACTGAAACAGCCTTTCAGAGAACAGCGCTCCTAAAATCTGCAATGACATTTAATATTACAAATACTAATTATGCACTGGGGTAGCGCTCAAGCAAAATGGACTGGACTTGAGTGTGAAGATTGCAAGAAAATCGAGAAAGGCACAGGGACATGACATATCCCAAATTTTTAATCTGAATCTTCAATTTTCTTCCTCTAAGAAATTTTGCAAAAATTTTTGTGGTAGTTTTTAGATAATCTTTGTCTTGAAGATCAATAAAAACAGCCATAATCCAAAATAATGACTCCCTGTGTTTGTATGTCTATAAAGATGCTAGATAGACGTTTTTAATACTATAATCTATAAGATATCAATATATTTACTGGCATGTCATTATATTGCAACTATACATACATTTGTTTTAAAAGCAAGATATTGTATGTCATTCAAGAGACATGGTATGTCCAGCTAGCACTTGCCAGAACAATAACCCAACACAGCCAAACTGGAAAAATGAACTTGTTGCCATTAGAAATGTCTTAATTATCAACTAACATTATTGTAAACAGTGGAATTTATTCTCATTGCAGTTGGATTAAAGGTGACGTGAATGACGCTGATTATCTCTTCATCATTATCAGCAAGTCAACACTTAGTACTTGAAGTTGAGGTGTTTAGAAGCAGGAAAAATGGGCAAGCGTAAGGATTTGAGCAAGTTTGACATGGGCCAAGTTGTGATGGATAGATGACTGGGTCAGAGCACCTCCAAAACTGCAGCTCTTGTGGGGTGTTCCCGGTCTGCAGTGGTCAGTATCAATCAAAATTGGTCCAAGGAAGGAACAGTGAACTAGCAACAGGGTCACTGATGCACATGGGCAGCGAAGGATGGCCTGCATAGTTCGATACAACAGAGAAGCTACTGTAGCTCAAATTGCAGGTCCAGGCGCATCACTTACTTGGGGATCACCTGACACCAGGATGCACGATGGCAAGAAGGCAAGCCAGTGGAGGCAGTGATGTGGATGTTACTTTGATGCGTACCACCTACCTAAGCATTGTTGCAGACCATGTATACCCTTTCATGGAAACACTATTCCCTGATGGCTATGACCCCTTTCACCAGGATATTGCGCCTTGCCACATAGCAGAAATGGTTCAGGAATAGTTTGAGGTGTTGACTTGGCCTCCAAATTTCCCAGGTCTCAATCGAATCAAACATCTGTGGAACATGCTGGACAAAGAAGTGTGATCCATGGAGGCCTTGTTGCTAACATCTTGGTGCAGTCACCACAGCACAGTTTCAGGGGTCTACTGGAGTCCATGCCTCGATGGGTCAGGGCTGTTTTGGCACCAAAAGAGGGGCCAGCCCAATATTATGGAATATTATTATATTATTATTATGATCATTTTATGGAATCATGTTGAGGTGATGTGAAGAAAGAATTCTGAACAATGTTGAACTGACAAAAAATCTGAGTAGTGGCAACGGTGAAGCAGATTGAAGCAAAATATTACTAATAAAGTATTAAATTATGTTAATATTGCACTGTAGTTTTAAAGTTTATAAATATTAATTTATTCTTCTGCATTACGCAGAATAACAGGCAATTTAATACAAGAGCAATGATTAACTTAATTAATCCACTGAAGTTCCTTTTTGCCAAAAATAGTAGGTACAATTAAGTATTAGCTGGCAATGCTCCTATGACTAGTGTGTGTGTGTGTGTGTGTGTGTGTTGAAATTTTAAGTTGGTCATGAAAGAGTTAACTCGGCAAAGACAGACTTTGCTTGCTCTCTGTGTGACACGATTCATCTCAGAGGCTGAATATTTCATGTGTTAATTAAAATTTGTAGGTCAAGTCTCCTATGACACCTATTTCTCCTGGTATAGGGGAAAAGCAGTGCTGCCCCTCTTTAATTTGCCTTCTTCACCCAGCTGGGATTTAAAGGATAAAGGGTGACATTTTCTCCCATTTTGTAAATTAATGCAATTGATCTGTCTAACAAGAACAAAGTTAGGTTTCCAAATACTGCATGATAAAGAGATTAAGCCTTTAAATGGCTTTCCAAAGGCAATCTTTATTGCAAGCCCTAACGTAAGGGCATTGAACTTTCAATTAGAATTTCTAATAGGCTATTGACTGGAATGTATTAAATGTTGCTGCACAGCTATATAGATCCAGAGAGGGGATTTTTCCTCGATCCACAGTACATGACCCCAAAATCCCTCAGAGTGAGATGAACAAAGACCTCACCGCTGTCACCTGAAGTGTGTGGTCATGGAGGTGAACATGTTTTTTTTTAAATCATCTATAGCTTCTCCTCTTTTTGTAAATGCTGATGTAAAGGTGTTTACTTTAAACTGTATTATACTGGCCTACCTTTTAATCTATGGTAATTCCATTAAAGCCTTTTGATCCTTGAATCCTTTTATTTGTGGTCTGGATTTTTTCATCCACATCAGCTTAGTTCATTCTTTTTTTTTTTCACACTAAGCTTTCATGTTGCTCCAAGATCCTTTGTTAGCCTTAATTTCCAGGGTCCTTCGTATCTAAGCATATGAGCTGTTTCTAATTTTCTGTGATTGATCTCCGGGTCTAAATCTGGTTTAATTGCCTCTAATTCCGTATTAACTCTTGTCAAAATATTTTCAAATGTCATCCTAATTCAGCTTGCTACTCTGAGAACAGCATGGTCAAGGAATGTTACATCTGTTGTTCATTGTCTCCACGTCCTGCTCTTCTATGCCTCTCACTTTTTCCATCTCTCAGCCATAATTTTCTCTCTGTTTTTGCCAGCCTCTTTTTCTGTTACGCACACATTGTAGCTGCAGGTGATTATAAGCTTTGAAAAAGCTGCATCAGGATACAATTTGTCAGGGCCTAACAGCCCATCCTGTTCTGAGGGGTTAACATTCTGTTTGTGTTACAGTGCATTCAAACTCTAATTAAAACAACATTACATTCCCCATCTGCCAATCTCCCATAATCTTCTTTAATTGCTGTAATTAAAGTATATTTACATGTGCAAAATACTTGTAATTTAGCAAATTGCACTCTACACTCTGCACATTTAATCAGTGGCGCTGCAGTGGAATGGAGTGATTTCAGTGTTTTGATTTCAGCGGTGGGCTGGTTCTGACAGGGTAAGTGGACCTCTGCCTGAGGTCTTGCGGAGGTTAGGAAAACAAGCCATTGCAGAAGTATTGTCATTGGACTCTGATTGCAGCTCGTGTGGCTAATTACAAGCCTGAGCTCCCTTGTGAAGCCAGGCAGAGCTTAGGTATGCGCATGTTTGTGTGAGTTTCTGTGTACATTGTGTGTATTCGAACAAGCCACTGTGGCCTACTTCATTTGTAGCTCACTGCTGCTTTCCGTATGATTGACATCACTTATCCCCTTTCATCTATTAAAAATGCAAAGTGAATTTGCTGAGTTGTGTTTGGTATCCCGATGAAGAGAACCGGGATGAGGAGGTAAATACCTGGGAATTAAACCTACAGCTGGCTAAGCAACTGCTCCTGTAATGAAAACATTAAGGACAGGCTCTGGCTGAAGAGGAACAGCATGCTTACTTTCAGATTAATGGCATTAGATATGGATTAATCTAGAAGAGGGAATTTGTCAAGCTCTAGTTGTATATTAGCATCGCTAATAAGCTAGCTTTAATATGCCACATGATGACACCATATTTCAAAGGCTTCCCCTGCAGCAAGTTCACAAGTCGTCTCTTGGACAAGCTGGTGTTTGTCCTCGGTATAGCTGGTATTACAGTAAGTACAGTTATTAGAAATGTCTCAGTTAATGTTCTAGTCTCGTCAGTGAGGTCAGGGGGACAGTAGTTTCTGGAAAGGGTCCCTGGCTTTCTGTCTTGACTGTTGCTCAGCAACCAGCATTACCCATGTCCTCCTGCCCTAATTACATTTGTGTGTGCTTGGGTGAGAAAAGCCCCAATCAGGCCAGATGGAACCAGATGGAACAGCTCAGCAGTTTAGAGTCAGGGGTCCTGCCCTGGATGACCTCCCCTCCAACCTGCAGGTATTGTCAGGTGGAGGCAGGTGGCAGCAGATCTGGCGGAAACTGCCACCAACTAAGTAATTGCTGTTTCCCCAAGAGTTTTTCTGTCCTGCCAGAGCTGCTTATTAGTTTCACGCCAGCAGTATGCACATCATTAGGATACGCGACAGAGGAAAGTGGGAGAACTGAAGGGAGATTTTGCAGAACAGAAGTGAACAGGGTGCCTGGAATCAATGCTCTCCTAGTTTTAATGAAAACTTTTCTCTGGATATTCATTGTAATAGACACATCCATTGTTCCTCTGACTGAGGTGTTAATCGCTTGTCCCATTAGTGTTGCAACTGACATTCAAATTACAGTTTATTTGATTGGTATGGATATAAAAAGGCGTCTGTAGCATTCCAAGTTGGAGAAGATATTTTCAAGAAGACTAGAAATAGCTGGTGGGCAGTGGAGTGGAAATTATGCTATAAGATGGACACAGCCCCAAATCCTCATTAGCTGACATGTAGTTCCTCTTAATTAGTTTCCATTCACTGTAATTAGCATGGATGAAGCTAATCATCTGATGTGAAAGCAATCTAACGCTTGGGATACGACGTCCTTGGCCTCACTTTCATGTCAGGGATGCAAACGTTCTCTATTCAGGTGCTTTTCCTGTAGGTGTTTTTTTGTTGTTGTTTTTTTCAAAATAAGACACATTACTGTTTTTGTTTCACTTCCTGAACGTTCAGTTTATGCTTTTAAATATAACAGCAGCATATGCGCCATTAAATGCAAATGAAAACAAGAGCCAGGTGAAAAAGACCAAAAATTACAGTTTCCTGTTTCTCTGAATCTATTCAACAACCAATAGTTCCGTTTTAGTCCATGTTTGTAAATGGAATTAAAACAATGTCATCTATTTTGATATAAGTCATATTTTGGAAGTCACATTTCCAAGACCTTACACGAACAAGCGTAGAAAAAGGGTATATTGCGTTGACAGTGCTGTGATGTTTGAGGCTGGTGTCCCAGATCAAAACAAATGCACGTTGTGTAACACAGTGGAGCAGGACCACTCGCAGGATAAAAGTGATTGAGGTTTGTATTGTTGGAAGTGCCTTCTGTAGATGATTGATACTCCCTCTCCTCCTGTCAAACCCTTGAGAGAGATCTTCCTCCCACTGATGTTGCATCTGCTGCCAGTCACCCTTTGTCTTCCAGTGGTTACAGAGCTCCAAACTGTGTTTGTTTTCTTTGCCGTCAGGTCTGTGTTTTAAAAATACACGTGGCTTATACAGAGTCTCGGGCCTTAAATGTATGATTCAGTTGTCTAAATGTAATATTGGGCGGGGTTGCGCACGATAATGTTTTTTGTCTGTTTTTTTTTTTAATTGATTTTCTCTTTTGTGGTGTTTTTGTCTTTTCCTTTCTGTGTCTTTATTAATACCAAATTGATACCAAGCGATCTTAAATGAGTATGCACTGCAAAATGTCATCAAACCCTAATCCATTGGTTTCAGACTAAGGGATTTGAGCTATGGCTCAGCCAAGAGGCTGACTGTGCTTCTCCCTCATTCAGACTGTGCAGCTACAGCTTCTATGCCTGTTTATCCCCTCCTCTTAAGGTTATTACGACACTGATTATTTAAGTCCGAGGAGAGCTGGATGGGCCGATGTTTAATTTGATGCATATAGATCAAACAGTATCGTATTTCTGATACTTTTGACATTGTTCTGTAATTCGCTCATCTCTCTCTTATTATTTCTTTCCTAATATGTTTTTTTCTTTCCCACAGGCTGTATCTTTTTGTGTGTGTGTGAAATAGAGTATTTGGCATGAACTTTTGCCATATGCCTGTAGATTTGCCAAAAAATATTCAGAGCAGCTCTTTTCTTGCGCCAAGCATTTGGCCATCTGCTGAAGTCCTTAACCAGCAGCATCCAGGGACTTCATCAAGCTTGAACTGTGAAGTCAAATGGTTTTCTTCAGCTCCCAAATCAAGCTAGGCACTGCTGTGCAGATTTACTGCTTTGGCAATTCCAGGCAATCAAACATAAATTTTATTATTCCGTACATAGCCACATTTATGGGTTTTGCACTTAATGACAGCAAAGGTTTTCCCAGAGCTGTTTCATACCATTAAAATTAAAATATAGTTAAATTGGACAAAGTAGTCACTCTCGAATCCTTTTAAATCACTTAACATTTAGCAGTCAAGAAATCTATTTGTGTTAGTTTTGGTGGTAAGCGTTAAGTATCTGCAAATAAGGGTGCAGACGACTGGGTGAAACAGCTGCAGCAGTCATTTCCCAGAGATGTCTTTACTAGCCATGGCTCTTGTGTCTTGGCTTTATATGGGCCACACTGCCACTTGCAGACTGAGGGTGTTTAAAGCAGGAGACTGCTGAAGAATGCAGTGCTCGTCAAACGGGGAGAGCAAGGGAGATAGCTTTTCTATGAGGGTGGGGTTCATTATGCAGCACACCGGACACCATTATTAGCCCCATTACACACACTGACAGCCGCACATTCATTCTCCTATACCTGCTTTTTAAAACCTCCCATAAATAATGAGGGCTGCAGCTCAGCTCGTTGTGGAGGAAGGAAAAAAGGTCATTATGAAGCGGGCCTCCATTTGTCAAAATTATTTCATAATCTCATGTCTCGAGGAGGGTTTTTGCTTTAGTTAATTGTAGATCAGACCACTGAGCATAAATTTCCATTAGCAATCGATTTGTTACTCCACACATTGTGACCCTGTTTGCTCTTTATTGTTGCTATCAGTGACAGCTGGGCAAGTAAAGATACATAGAAATAGTGACTTTGAAATGTAAGCAGCTCACATGTGCATTTGTTGATAAACAGCCATTTAAAAAGGTGATAACATTCATTATGGGGGGCGATCGTGGCTCAAGAGTTGGCAGTTCGTCTTGTAATTGGAAGGTTGCTGGTTCGAGCCCCGGCTCAGACAGTCTTGGTCGTTGTGTCCTTGGGCAAGACACTTCACCCGTTGCCTACTGGTAGTGGTCAGAGGTGGCGCCAGTGTCCGGCAGCCTCGCCTCTGTCAGTGCGCCCCAGGGTGGCTGTGGCTACAATGTAGCTTGCCATCACCTGTGTGTGAACGGGTGGATGACTGAATGTGTAAAGAGCTTTGGGGTCCTTAGGGACTAAGTAAAGTGCTATACAAAATACAGGCCATTTACCATGGATTTTTTCTGTTTTACATTGTAATGTTGTATATTCATTTATTGTATTGTGAAGCACTTTGTGATTTTTTTTTTTAATCTGTGAAAAATGCTATATAAATAAATTTTACTTACTAATAAGTTATGCACCTAGTTGGTCAGGGTTTCATCCTACAGCAACATAATGACCCAAAACATAAGTCCAAGCTATGCCAGAACTACCCAAGGAAAAAAAGAACAGGAGCTTGAAAACATGAAGTGTCCAGCACAGTCTCCAGACTTAAACCCTATCAAACTGCTTTGGGATGAACTGGACAGAGGGGTGAAAGCAAAGCAACCTACAAGTGCCACACATTCTCATTTCACAAGTTGGCCTATGTTTCCCCAGAAAGACAGAAAAACCTCACAGTTAAAACCTGTAAAAGATGCTGAATTAAGAAAAAAAAGATTCACACAGTTTCACCAAGTTAAAAACAACACACAGTTGCCCTGTGGGCACAATTCTCTTATCTCATGAAGAGACAGGCTGACTGACTCAGTTGAAAACGGCCCGGTCGCAGAACAATAGGCACTGATAAAGTGTCGCAATTTAAGCCATGCGGCATCAAGGTGCTGTTACTAAGACAATGTGATACAATTCTTCTAACATACAACATTCACCTTTCAATCAGTGTCTAAAAGCAAGTCTTTCTATAAGGCTTCTCCATAGTGTTAGGATAAAGTAATTCCATGCTTGTATAACTTCACACTGAAAACCAAAATATCACTTTATAAAGCAGATAAAATCTAATTAAAACACACCCACTAGGAGGAGACAGAGCATGTGAGATGCGTGCACAAGGTGCCTGTTCTGAAGGGAATGCTTTGCATGGGCATGAATGTGCACGTACAAGGTGTCAAATCTGGAAGCCGGTGATGGGGATGTGGGGGGCACACCCCCCACACCCCACAAAGGTACTAGTAATCTACTACTCACCTACCATCCAACAAACACCACACTTCCAACAACCAGCCAACAAACACCAACCATCCAAAAATCATGCTGCATCTGATCACTACCCAATGTGAGTACCCATCATGATAGCACTTTTTAAAAAAAAACATTCTTACCATGAGTCTTAAACTGAAACACTGGTTTGTGTGGTTAAAGTTTTTGTCAGAGCAGGCGGGACAGACTCAAGCACAGACGGTAAATCACAAGTAAACACTTCTTTATTTACAGACAATATATATATACAGGGGGGGGTTCAGGAGAAACAGGGTCCTCACTCTCGCACACAGCTCCACACGCTTCACTGCCAACTTGCTCGCTCCATGCGGGGAATTCCTCCTCCGCACAAACGTCATGCTAAAGTGCCAACACTCACGTTCAGGTTCTGGGGTACGGAGTCACAGGACGGGTCCAGGGAATGTGTGTTACTCAATAGTCCAGTGACAAGAAGCTCAGAGCCACTGCCTTAAGAAGTGGCTGGCAGACAGGGTGATGATTCACAGCAGCATTGACTAAGCACAGGGATCTGAAAACATTATATTACAATGAGATGATCAGTGTTCTTCACATTACCTGTGGTTTTAATGCAGTGCCTAATGAATTAAACACAATATCCATTTATATTTAACTAATCATGTTGAAAGATTGTACACTATGTTAAACTATACGCTGGAACCCTTCCTGTCATGGATTGGTGCTGTGGCAGGCAGGAAGTAGGACTCACAAGATGCAGAGGGATGAACTGAGGGAGGCAGCTTTATTGTGCTGAGAAAACGTTCCTTAAAAATAAACCAAGAGAAAACCAAACCAAAACTTGAACAGGAAGCTAGAAACTAAACACCAGGAAACTAGAAAACAAGGTAACTGGAAAGAGTGGACTAAGGATGAAGAAAAGCTGGTGCGCATAGGAGGCACAGAGAGGGTGTGGTACGACACAGCAAAGGGCAAAGGAAAACACAGGGTTTAAATACACAAGGGAGTAATGAGGGAATGGGGAAACAGGAGGGAAACACAGCTGGGACTAATTAGACATAATGAGACAAGGGGAAGCAAAACTAGATACACTGACATAGGACATGGGACCATCAAAATAAAACAGGAAACACGACACAATCACAAAGACGCAGACTAAACACTGAGTCATAGAGACACGACTGACTGGAGACAAGAGTGACTAGATGAGGAACACGGGAAAAGCAAAGTAACACAAACCTAAATCCTAGGACTAAGAATATAACAGAAGGGGAAAACGATAAAGGGAACCAAAAC
>VVHJ01000317.1:3892-23015 GCA_015107715.1 Tylochromis polylepis | reverse complement strand
TTTTTCTCTTTCTTTTTTTTTTTTTTTTTTTTTTTGGCATATTAGTTACACTTAAAAACAAACATAACCCAAGTAAATACAAAATAGATTTTTTTAAATGATGGTCACATTTATTAAGGGACAAAAGCTATCAAAATCTATCTGGCCCTATATGAAAAAGTAACTGTGGCCCCCATGTTAAGTCATGAATTAACTACGAATACAAAATTCTCTTGAAAGCTGAGTTGTATTTCACTGGCCACACCCAGGCCTGATTTCTGTCAGGGCTGTTGAATCAAAAACTCACTTAAATAGAATCTGTCTGGAAAAATTGAAGTAAGTTAAAAGATCTCAAAAACACAACATGTTTTACACCAATCTAAAGAAATAGATGAGAAACAGCCAGCTTTCAGTCTGCAAAGGGATACATCTCCACTTTTAAGGATTTGAGACCCCAGGAAACCACAGCAAGGGTCATTATCCACAAATGTGGAAAAGTTGAAACAGTGGTGAATCTTTCCAGGAGGTCGCAAAAGAAACCAGGAAAACATCTAAAGAACTACAAGCCTTACTTGTTTCAGCTAAGGTCAGTGTTCATGATTCAACAATAAGAAGTAGACTAAAAGTGTTCCAAGGTGAAAACCACTGCTGATCAAAGACTTGTCTTAAAATTTCCAAAGAACATCTTGATGATCCCTTCTGGAATGACTTTTGGGAAAATATTCTGAGGACTGACAAGAGCACAGTTGAACCATTTAGTAAGTTTGAGTCCTGTTACATCTGGTGTAAAACTAACAAAGCATTTCATAAAAAGGACATCATACGAGTTAAGCATGGCGGTGGTAGTGTGATGGTCTGGGGCTGCTTTGCTGCTTCAGACCCTGGACAACTTTCCATAGCTACCAGAAAATACTGAAAGAGAATGTCTGGCAGTTTGTGCCCTGAAGCACAAGCTAACTTTGCTTATGCAGCTGGAGAATGATCTGAAACAGCAAATCCACCTCTGACTGGCTAAAAAAAACAAAAACCCAAACAAAAATATAAACAAATAAATGGTTTGGGAGTGATGTTGTCAAAGTCCAGACTCAAATCAGGTTGACATGCTTTAACATGACCTTAAACAGGCTGTTAAAACAGGCTATCAAAACCCCTCCAGTGTTGTTGAATTAAAACTCTGAAACAAACTTCATCCATGTCAAAGACTCATTGTTGGTTATCGCAAACACTTGATTGCAGTTCTCACTGCCAAGGGTGGCACAGCAAATTATTAGGGTTAAGGGGCAATTACTTCTTCACACAGGGCCAGGCAGGTTTGGATAACTTTTTTTTTCCCTTAATAAATGAAATCTTCATATAAAAACTATATTTTTATATGAACTTTTACATTTACATATGTTATCTTTGACAAATATTAAAATTTTTTTGATGATCTGAAACATTTAAGTGTGACAAATATGCAAAAAACAAAGAAACAAAGGGAAATAATAATAGTTTGTCATGGCACTTTATTATAAACTCTTTGTTTATGGAGTATTACTTTCTGCAGTTTCTACACTCTTTACTTTGAAACAATATTGGATACATGTACATTGCTGGAGCTGATGATATAGTAAGGCCTTGTTAGACATATTGCAAAGGAAACTGTGATAGTATGTTTATTAATTAAGATACAACTTCTTTTAGCTTTCAGTCAAATTCATATATCTTTATCACTTATATTTACAAAGCAGTACTGTGTATTTTAAGAAAGCACACCTTTTTCTCTTCTCTTCTCTTCTCTTCTCTTTAAACCTCACCTTAATATGTTAATATATTGTTAATATTTTAAGCTGCTGTAAACTTAGCGTAACACTTCTAACCATTGGCATCCGCTAGGTTTTAGTCAAGTATAGTAATTTATCACATTTCCATAATAATTAGTCAACAGTGAGCTCCATAGCCGCCTCCAGGAACACAGTCAGCAGCTGCTTCACACAACCAGAGTGCACTGGGAAAACGATGGCTGGCAATTGTCACTTCAAAGTAATACTATTTATCAAGTGAACAAAAGCAAAGACAATTGGTTGTATACATAGATACTTTAGGAAATATTATAATTCTCATTTTGTTTTTATTTACAGCAGATATATTTTTATTTAATGCACAAATAGAAAAAGGTTTTCACTCAACAGACAGTGTGTTCTAAAATCGTGTGCATGTATGCACTTATTAGGAACAAGTTATATGAAACAAGCATTTAATAACAAAAAATGTCTACGACTAAAAGACGTCATCAAATGGAGTGCAGAGTTGTGCTTGCCTGTTTTTTGGGGGGGGTTTTTTATGGAGAATTTCAGACCTTTGTATTTTGGCAGAAAATAAATGCCTCAGTTATTTCAGCTGACACGGTGCCAGCTCTGGTGCCCAGTCAAGAACCAGTTACGCCTATTTCCACCAAAAAAAGATTGGTGCCAGTGCTAAATAGCTGGCACCAGTACAGCACCACAAAATTGCTAGGTCCAAAGTTGGAACCACTGGTTTTAGCAGAATTTCACCACAATGAATTCATCAATGATTGGCAGATGTAGTTATCAAATTCATGATTTTCTTTCCATGGAAATTATCCCAACCTGTCATGGGCTAGTTTGGTGGTTCTTTCCAAGGTACCATGTTGGTGGAAAAGAGACACAGGTGTCAGAGTTTATGTGTAATTAACTAAATGTTATTTTGCTTCATTACAGGCCCATGCTGGAATTGGTGGTTTCTTAAAATATTAGATTTTTGAAGATGTAGTTCATTCCTAATCACAGAATTTATCACAGTATTTAATATTACCCTTGTAAAACTTCTGTTCATACTCAGTCTTAGTTTTGAAAGTTTGGGTTAACATTATATTGGATTGCACTGTATTGAAATTCACTGAAGCTTAAAGAATAAAATGAATACCTATGTGTTTGAGCTGTTTTCTTAAACAGCTTCTGCATAGGTACTCCCTTCAGATCTTAGCCAGCACTCTTTCTAAAAAAACAAACAAACAAAAAAAATACAACAACTGTATTTTCATTTCGTAAAAACTTTGGCATCTGAATGATTACTGCCACTGGTACAGTGTAATTAGGATATCTAGGAGGGTTATTTTCTTTGTTTTATATTTATACAGAGAGGTTCAGATTTTCCACCATATTTTTATCACACTTGTATACAGTCGTCCTACAAACCACAGGCTCAATTAGCTGAAGCAAATAATCTGGCCTTTGGCAGACGCACTCTACTTCTTGCCAAACTTTGCCGGCTGTCATGGCAACAGGTGACACTCTGACATTTTCAGTCGGATGCGTTTATCACCTCACACCCTCCCTGCTATAAACACCTCTGACATTTTGGAAGGAGTGGAGCTGGCACTGGGTACAGCAGCTCCACTGCCTCAGGAGCGTCTGTTGGTGTCTTTATGCGTCTGTATGCAGAATACAGAAAACTATATGCATGTATGCTCATGTGTGTGCATGTATGTAGATTAATGCCACGATGTCTTTATTTCATTCAAGACCCGATGTCTCACTGAAGAATTTCGGTGCATTTCATGCCCATGGTGGAATAAATAAAAAAAAAGAAATCTAAACAAGCTTTGGTGCCATGTAAGTTATCCATTATGAAAACATTATGAATAACACAGCCTTGTTTCAATGATTCATCTCATCCCATATTGCGTACATGTGTGGAAAAGTATTTTTCTATTAATGTGTGGAAGTGCTCAAAAATGAGTCTACAGACCTTGTGCTTAGGCCTCTAGCCCAATAATTGAAAATTGAATAGAACAGTGAAGTCGTGGGCTTGTGGCTCATGGCCTAATTTGGCAGATGGCTCACTGAATCTCTCAGTGGAACCAATCCCTCAAGTGTGTGTGTGTGTGTGTGTGGTGTGTATTTCTGCTTGTGTAACTCCTCAGAGATAACAACTACTCAAAGTGTCCTCTTAACGATTCAAGTTTACATCAGGATCAGCAGTTGGAAGCCATTTAATAGTTTGGGGTATTGGCGTTGGTTTGGCTTTATTCTCTCTCAAACCTCTGTTGCCCCTCTGCCCTCCCCTGCGGTCTTCTTCACCTTGCAGGGGCTCATTACCTCCTCTGTTTATTTGAAACCTAATCTAATTCCCAGCCAATAAGCAGTTTAATGTATTCAGTTTACCAGATGTCATTCTGAACATTTGTTGTTGTACTTGTCTTTACTGTCCAGGAATATGTCTGTGAGAATAATGTTAATATTATTCATAGGATTGACAGTCAAAGCTAATGCTCTAATGTACCAGTGCCTCAGTGTACAGTAACTGTGATGGTAACGATTATTGTTAGGGGGAAGAGGGTGCTATCTGAACATATGGCACTGGGAAAGGATGATTAAATTGTTGCTCCAAACCTCCAATCCTCCTAAAACTGGCACATCTCCAGAGGTCCTTTCATGTTTCTAAATAACACTAAAAGCAATTCATCACTCTTCCAAAGGCAGGTGTTAAATGCACACATGTGCCTCTATATGTGCATACAGCACGTACTAATGTCTCTGCACATGCACTTGTGTAGACGGCCTTCCACTCCACGTGAAATGCATTTTTCACTCAACGTATTAATTATATTCCACTCGTGTAATTTAATCCTGTGTGAGTCTATTGGTGGGCTCATTGTGGCCTCCTATGAATTTCTCATCCTTTCATCTGTGTCTTTATTTAGTCAAAGTTTTGCCGTCAGGAGCAGGTTGTGTGTGAGCGTTTCCCAGCGCGCCTCCCCGCAAATCCTCCACACTGACACGTGTCTGTATGTGTTAATCACAGATGTCTATTTCATCCCCACTCTGGCCTCCTCCAGACCTCCCATGGCTCTTCCCCTGTCTCCCTGCCCGGTGCAAGTGCAGCACAGGTGACACAAGGCAGCATGACTAGCGTGCCACACATCCATCAGTCTGCAAGAAGCAGCAGGAGAGAGCAAACTGAGCTAAATTGGGAAGTTATTACTCACTACAAACAGCCTGCTCTAAGTTATCCAAGAATCTGGTGGCTTTTATATTTTATTAAAGGTTTGGCAAAATTACTCATTTTCTGGTTTAACTGTCTCCCTCAGACATGTTGTTAAGGTTTCATGTATTATTCACAATATCTTAATTTTCCAGCTAATACTTATCTCACTTGTCAGTGTTTATCTTATCTGCATGCTACTGTCTGAAATACAACATGTAATGGCCTATCCTGTTTGAGTGGGAGTGATGTGGAGGGTAATATCTCCTCTTTGACACATGCCCTGTGCAATTCTGAGCTTATCCACCTCGCCGCGGTTTCCTGCCGTAGGCCCTGTAGCTCCGTCTGATGTCCGCTCACGCAAACACGACTGCGCTCCGCGCACATAAGCATGCATACACGCACAAACACACACAGCTACAGACTCACTGCAATTAGAGTCATATGGTGTGAGCTTACTGCCTCCCACGATACTACCCAATAAGGTCATTTTGTAGATGAAGAAAACAAATACTTCCATTTCTGCAAGAAGCCCATTTCGAATGTGCTCTCCAGCCTTTCTTTTCCTTGAACCAAACAGTAGATTATATGGTTGTACTTACAGTATCCTGGTGTCTTTCCTCCTCCATAGTTATTGTTTCTTCACAATCCTAGTCTTTTGATTCCCATTTGTACAAGAAATGAAATGTGAAGCAGCTTAGCACAGACTCACAGATATTGTTTTATCTAATGAAATGGAACCACAGCGTCATCCAAATGGTTGAACAATAAGTCAAGGCAACACTAAAAAGTAACACAGCGTTTTTGCATGTTTGTAGTCCTCACCCAGCACAAAGTTTCAGTCATTTGGCTGCTGTTTCTCTACAAAGATGTTTGTTTGTCTTGGCTACATAATTGAATAGCATTAATGTAGCAAGAGCTGCCTCATAGCCAAGAAATTGTTTGATCTTTGTTTAAAGTGTGTCAGCTCTTTAGCCCTATTAGTAGTTTGTTCTTCTTTGGGGTGTGTGCAAAGCGCTAGGGAGGCTGCACTTTAAAAGGTCACTAATGCACTCAGCCTGCTGAAGGGGAAAAAAGGCATGTTGGATGTTTGTTTGTGCTTTTTTATCTCTCTTTACAGTGAGTTCTCTGGAGATGTGGCACTACAACATGTGAGAATACCACAGTAGCTTTACAGTGAGGGAGCAGGAGAAAAAGAAAGCGAGAAATAAGTACCGCATTACATCCTGTCGTTCCTGCCTGCAGCTTCTAATGTCATGGTCCCTGGGTCTTGTACCCAAGGCTTTTACAAGTTTCGCAAGTTCATGGCTCCTTTTTATTTTGAATATGAGTCATATTTGAGTTTGTTCCTTGTTATTCTTGAAATTTTGGGTTGTTTATTCTTGTCCTGGTATTTTGTGTCCTCTGTACTCTGTTTTGATATTTTGCTCATCTTTGGGTACGTTCTTTATGTGCTTAGCTATTCACATTGATAGTTGTAACCTTAAACCTTTTCATTCTTAGCTTTTGAGTCTGCATCTTGTTTTGTTTCCCATAGTATATTTGCCTGTATATATTTTATTTGTCTGTATTTATCTTTAGTGTCACAGAAGGGTTTGACTTTTTGTACTCTTAATAAATGCATTCTTGGTTGAGTTTCTTCTTACATTTTATGCTTTTACAGTATAGATTCCTGTTTTGATATTTATCCTAAGTTATTGTGAACCCCTTAGTTCTTTAGTAGTTCATTTCCTCTGCATTCTGTCTCATCTCTCCTTTCTTTTATCTTTTGGTGTTTCTTTGTCTTGCCTGCATTAAGTTACTTTAGTTACTCTTTTCATTTGTGTCTTATTTCCTGTTTTATATTTCTTTTTCTTGTATAGTTTTACTTCCCTTCTTCATTGTCTTAATTGTATTAAGCTGTGTTTCATTTCCCTGCTATTTTCACTTCCTTTGTTACCACTTGTGTTTATATATTGTCTCAGCTTTCCTTTATCCTTTATCCTGTTTTCTAGCTGTTTGTCTCCAGGTGTATATCCCCTGTATTTCCCGAGCTTCTCCCCCAAGTTATTTCTGCATATTGGGATTCCTTGGCTTTGCTCTGTGTGTATTCTTGGATTTGGACTTTGTAATTCTTTGGAATTAATCAGCATTAAATGCTTGCTTTGTGTTTGACTTCAGTCCTGCTCTTTGGTCCTTAAAGTGACTCTACATTCTACACAGCTGATTATGATATCTAACACATGCCATGATCAGAAATTTAGAAGGAACCGAAATAAAAGACAGCAGGGGTGGTGAGTTTAATGAAACAAATGAGGGTTAGCGGTGTCTGAGGTTCTGTGGATCAGTGTGTTGTTGCAGTGTTAAATTAGTGCATATAAGGCAGCAGAGTGGCGAGCTGGGGTCAGAATGTCACAATGACCGAGGGTGGGTCTGCAGATAAGTGCCCGGGCAACTCAGCTCAGCCAGCTCCCACAGTGCAGGGAGTGACTGCAGAGTACACCTGGCCTGGCAGCTTCAGAGTATACAGGGACAACTGAAAAAGGCTTCTTCCTCGGCCGCAACCCAAACTGACAAATGGAATCATGTGCTGTGGTTGAAGCAAATAGAGCAAGGGTGGCAGTGTTAATGTGTGACTGTGCTATCATGCAGATGTTTTTCCACGTATGCTTATGCATGTGTGTGTATGTGTGTGCATATAGTAGAGGCTCTAGGGTGGCAGGAGGAGTCCCGTCTACTAACAGCTGTCTGCTTTCCTAACCTTTGTGTTTGTCATACCAGGTTAAAAGCAGGGCACAGTAAGGAGAAAAAAATAGGTGGAAAAAGGTCAAACTGAACTTAGACCAAAAATGATGATGCTAGAGTGCATGCATGTCAGATTTATAGAATGTATCACTATATGAAAGTAGCATTTTACAAGCTTGAACTGGCTGCCAAACCATTCATGAAACCGTGTCGTGAAAGTTGGTAAAAACATTTTAAAAAAAACAAAACTGTGAAGCTTACGTCATTCAACATCTTAGCACCGAGAAAAATAACAGACCGTGATTTAGCAGCCTTTTTTCTTACATAAATAGTGTAACTTATTGATTCAGATTCTGTTTCTTGCAGCAAAAATTAATAATTCAAGGAAAAACATGCAGTCCACTAATATACATTCATAATACTCCATCCACATATGCATATATATCAACTGATTACAGGGAAGGGCACACTGCCTATATGCGTCTATAAGAGATCCTGTTGATATGGATGCATAACCAAAAAGAAAAGAAAAACAATCAAATAAATAAATACACTCTGGGTATCGGTTTTATATAGGTAATGCTCTATTAGGCAGTAATTTAGGATTAATTGAATAGAACACAATGGATTGTGGGATTCAATCGACATTGTTTTTTAATGAAAGACCCCTTAGTCTTCAGCTGCCAGTCTTATATATAATGCATATTATTCACACTCATGACTCCAGCACTCAAATCAAACGGAAGCAAGTAAATGAATGTGTATAATACTGGAAATAGACTTACTCTGTGTTTGCTTGTTTGCAAGGGCGGAGGCTTATGCAGCAGGGCCCCTTTAGCAGCATGAGAAACATCTGGACTCAGTGTTCTCTCGTGATGATAAGCAGGTGACATTACCAATGCAGACATTGCTACAGTTGCACCTCAATAATTGGTAAATAGGCAAACAGTCGACATCTTTCAGGTGCATTCACAGGGCAAAACATCAGCAACACTGCTGAGGTAATCAGAAGCTTTTGTGAGATCCACAGCACAAAAATAAATAAATAAAAATCAAGAAAGGGTGCTATACAAAGGTTTCATAAATTTCAGTACTTCACAAACAAGAGAAATAAATGAAGCATCTCATTTTAGTGGTAAAATTTTAGACATTTTACAAGTAAAATGTCTCACATTATTTTCAGATTCCTTCATAAGTCATGTTTTATGTAACCTTTTAGTGTACATCCTCTGATAAAAAATCAAATATCACCAACATTATTGTCATCATTATATATTCAGATTATATATATATATATATATATATATATGATTGTGTTACTCTCACTGCATGTCATCAGGTTATCACAGCACACACTGTTCATTGTATTTGTGGTGATACTGATTTGTCAGAGTACAGTGTTGTATTGCATTAAAAATGAATGAAAAAGTTTGTGTTTGTTTAGTAGAAAAGCAGGTTGAGTTCCAAAAATATCTCCTCCTTGCACAAATTCCAGAATTAATTATTTTTGGTTGCTGTTCTCACCATCTCATCACTACTCTCATGATTTATAATTAATCTTTCCTGCAAAAAATAATAAAAATAATAATAATTATATTTACAGTTTCAGAAATATAAAATGTTTCACCTACGTATTTCTCCTGTAAATAATGTGGATGCCTCTTGCTATATGACAGAGATATATATGAAATAAAATTGCTGCCTTTTTACCTTCTGACTGTGAAATGAAATTTGATGAGATTTGATGTTGTTTAGTCTATTTGTGCTGAAGATCAAGCACTTTCAAATTCTCAGGTCTTACCCCCACCCCCCGCTGATGGTAATGTCTTCAGAATTACACCTGGAACACTTACAGATGTTACGATGCTCAAGCACTCTCAATATCATTGATGTGCTTGGAATTATCTTGCTATATGCTTGAGGAAATTTCATAAAATGATACAGAGAGGGGTGAATGCCCCCTTAAGAGCAAAGTAGTGCAGGCGAGCATGGCAGCCAGTGTCACATCCCATTCCTGCCAGGTCTGAGGAATGTCCAGTCCTTGACACTTGTCCAATTGAAGCTATCTCAAACTCTCTCCTCCAGCTTCACGCTAGCTAATCTCTCCTGACACCTCACACAGGCTCGACAGGGAATCACTCTACCCTGAAAACAATCCACCCCTCCTCACTCTTCACCCCAAATCAGTACCACCCCCTTTTATGTCTGTCTTCCTTATATTTCTCTTTAACTTCTCCTTCCCTATCTATCCATTCCCCATTACTTCTCTCTGTGGCGTGCTCTTTCTCTCATGTTTCCATCTGTCTTTGTCAAACCATATTCCGCTCCTTTTCTATATTTCTCAATCTTTCCTCCACCTCTCTTTTCTTCTCCATCCTCACTTCCTTGCTAGGTACATCATGCCCCTGTTGATGAGAATCTGTGAAAAGAAACTGTGATTGCAGATTGAGGAATAGCCTGCATTTCCCTAAGGACTCATCTGCATTCAAAAAAGGCATTTTACTCCACTGGAGGATGTTGCTAAAGTTGGAGAGTCTTTATCTCCAAGAGCACCTTTCCAGATGGAGAGAAGCACCACAGGATCACTTCAGGATGGGACGTGGCGGGGGGAGCATAAACACAGACATCTCTCCCTGGATACTCATCATCCTGGATATACTTTACATTCTCGAGAGAAAAGAGAAATAAGGGATTTGCTGATAGGATCTTTTTATTGTTTGCACTGAGTGTCCATTATTCGAATTCTCGCTTTAAACAGAACAAGAGACGCACATTTCCAGTCATGTTGTTTGCTGTCGCTGCAGTTAGTCTCACAGAGCGAATAAGATCTTTTACAGATAATTTGGCCTAATTAGTGTATTTGGGATTCAAAAATTCTCCTGAGACAAGTCACTCAAAAAAATCCCATTTATTATTGAAATGTATTCAACAATTCCAAAAGATAAGATAGACAAACAAGTCATAGATTTCAATTACAAGCTGTTTGTTCTTCTCATCATATGTATAGAGGCTCCACCCTACAGAGCTCAGTCTCATTGGCTGCTGCGTAAAATATATGTCATTGGCTGTAGCACAGGATAACTCTGAAAAATAACAATGTAATTATGGCACGGCACATGCTAAAATGCAGACACTCACTGGTATGCACAGAATACACACATACGCGCACAAACGCAAACACGCATACACTCAAACGTGCAGTCATAATAGGCCAAGTCACTCACCCAATCAGTTTCATTCTCAAGCAAGCCATCAGGCAGCCATGTTGAGTAAATATTACCATAATGCCTGTGTGTCATTGAATATGCAGCTAATGAATGGATGACATCCAGTGAAGACACTGAAACATAAAAATTGCCCACTCACTTTCACTGTGCTTGAACGCCTCCTCTACCTCCCCATCTCACTCACTTCTGACTCTTTCTCTGCATTTGTGACTTTCTTTTCCTCGCTCGCTGCTTCTTCTTCTTCATTTTTAATAACACGCGAGAAACCTTGGAGGTCGGCATAACAGAGAAGAGGAAACGATTGGCGTTCTTCAATTGGGTAACAGTAAATTTTCAAATTCAGAGGTATCACATAACTGGTTGTGCTGAGTGGAACATCTACATGAAGCTAGAACACTGAAAAGATTATTTGTGCCCTACTTTAATCTGAAGAGCAGCAGGACATTTGTGACAGTGTCAGAAACAGTGTGAGGTGGTTTCTGGATAGGGTATTGTCTATATTAGATGTTTTCTTCTTCAGATACATTGGAAGTGCAGAATGTATTGTTATTCTCCACATGAATAATAGTTACCTTGTTTTACCTAGAAATGAAGAAAAACACCCACTGCTATGAAATAGTGAAACTCTTGATTTAAAGATTTGTTTTCCAGCTGTTAGAGCTCTGAGCTGCATCACAAATAACATCTCTCAGTCAAACAGGATATCTTCACAAGGGACAAATATATTCTTTTTTTTTTTTTTTAAATCTTGCTTGTGTTGAATATTATGCATGTCTACAAAATGAAAACACAATCTAAGGAAAATTTCACAGAACAACACTATAAGTTTCAGTCACTTCAGTCCACTGACACTGCAGCTGACTGCTGCCGCTGTGGAGAGAAGAGGTGAGATCATCCACTTAGCAGGGTTTTCATATTTGTTGATATTTCTGTGCGATGGAGCAGGTCTAAAGAGGAGAGACACTGAGAGTGAGGAGCTTTTGACCAGTGGCATTGTGGCAAGGAGTGCAGAAAAACCAGCCCACCTCCACCTAACATCCCACTCCTCCCACACACGCCCAACCCAGCCCCTCTCAGTCCCCAGGAGCTTTGCATCCAGACTTGGCTACAGAACCTGGATGTCTTGACTGATGGATACGAAGCAGAGGTGTCCGTGATGATGGAGAGAATTAGGAAAACTAGAAAGCATTCCAGGCTTTTAACACATACACCCCCTCCCCCCCGTCATACTACACTTAGTCTGAGTCTCTTCCTGTCTGACTGTCTCTGTGTCTGTGTGTTCTCAGTCTGCGTAGAGGATGAAGCCAGAGAAGGTGCTGTACTTGTTGTTGTTGCCACCGTGGGCTTTGCCTCCATCCAGTTTGATGTAGACCTCGTCTCCTGCATCCAGATGGAGGATGACGCTGTTGGAAGCGTAGTCATAGTTCTGGTCAGCATCTTGGGCAATGGCACTGGCACGAACCTGCAAGGCGAGGAGCAGATAAACATGTAAAAGAAGGGGTAGCCTTCATAGTTGCTAAAGGTATCAGTACATTAGCTTAATCTGTTTAGGAAATGCTATGAATCAGGTGTCAGTCTCTCATGCTAAGACAGATAGACAGATACTATAGTCACTCTTACAAGTCTATATTACTGTAAATCTAAACTAAAAGCACTTTGCGCTTGTAAGTACTCATATATCTCCAAGGCTGCACAGACATTACATTTGCTGTTTTGAGCAGGGAATGCGTTTGCTGTTTGAGCATAGAAGCTTAAGGTTGTAAGAAAATACACATAGCAAATACAGTTTTGATTACAAGGGTGAACATGTTGAGAAAACCCCTAACTTACAGTATTAAAATTACATTATTTTTAAAGTCAACTTAGGATAACATTTAAAATAAAGCTAGCATCCTCTTCCTGTCTCCATGGTGTAAAGTTCATAGATTTTTTTTATTGATATTCTGCTAATTAAGAAGCAAAACTGCATTATTTATGACATGGAATAATGAAGGAGCAACAAAAAGAGAACCTTTTTTATCATAAGAGAGCAATAATGTTTATTCAACAGGAAGAGAATTTATCATTTACGAAATACATTTAGATTTGGAAAATCTCACAAAGAGTTTCATTTTGAAGTTGAATTTTTTCTTGGACAAATATATATATATATATATATATATAGCCTCTCTGTCAGGCAGATTTATGGTTTCAATCAAGCCAGGGGTCTTTTGCAGAACTATTATTCAACCTTGAAGCAAAATGTGCTCAAAAAGTCTCAGAAATGCAACAACAGGGCTTACTCTGAGGGGTCACAGTGTGGAGGAAATTAGAAGAAACAAGACATAACAGATGTTTACTGAGTATAAGCAGAAATATCTGATAACTAGGAGGAATGATGGGAATTGCTGGAATGACTTTGCATCAATAAGAGGAAAAGAAGACTTTTTTTTGTTGTTTTGCGGTTTGCAGCCTCTGTCTGACCATATGTGTGTATGTGTTTGTGTCTCTGTGTGCCTGTGTGTTTTGGCACGCTGTCTGCAGGACATTTGGAGCAGTTTCTAAATAACCTGTCCGGGGTAATTAAGACATCCGCTACAAACGTGCTGTGTTTTTAAGTGTAGGTACGGTCCCGCATGAGTCTTGAAACAATAGCTGTGGTTTATCGCATGTGTGTACTTGTGTGTGTGGCAGAGAGCTGTTCTAACAGTGATTATTTAAGTAGGAATGAGTACTGCATAATGTCTTTCAATTCAATTCAATTCATTTTTATTTATATAGCGCCAAATCACAACAACAGTTGTCTCAAGCTGCTTTATATTGTAAGGTAAAGACCGTACAACAATACAGCGAAAACAGAGAAAACCTCAATAATCATATGACCCCCTATGAGCAAGCGCTTGAGCGACAGTGGGAAGGAAAAACTCCCTTTTAACAGGAAGAAACCTCTGGCAGAACCAGGCTCAGGGAGTGGCAGCCATCTGCCACAACCTGTTGGGGGTGAGGGGAAGGAGACAGGATATAGACATGCTGTGAAAGAGAGCCAGACTAATGATAACTAATGATTAAATGCACAGAGGTGTATAAACACATAGGGAGTGGAAGACATGACTGAAGAAGAAATACTCAGTGCATCATGGGAATCCCCCAGCAGCCTAAACCTATTGCAGAGTAACTAAAGGAGGATTCAAGGTCACCTGATCCAGCCTTAACTGTATGCTTTTTCAAAAAGGAAAGTTTTAAGCTGGATCTTAAAACCAGAGAGGGTGTCTGTCTCCCAAATCCAAACTGGGAGCTGGTTCCACAGAAGAGGGGCCTGGAAGCTGAAGGCTCTGCCCCCCCCCATTTTACTTTTAAATACCCTAGGAACGACAAGTAAGCCTGCAGTCTGACAGCAAAGTGCTCTATTGGGGTGATACAGTATTGTGAGGTCTTTAAGGTAAGATGGGGCCTGATTATTCAAGAACTTTCTGAAACTACATTGTAAAGGCTAAAATCTTTAGCGCCCTGTTTTCCAGCTGAAAGGTAAAGAGTGAAATTAAAGGGAAACCAGCCAAATGAAGATCCTAAGTTGGTCAACAACAGCTTTTATGAAAGCCTTATTCTCTATTCTCACTTCAGTCTGGCAGTAGTGCCATGCATTATTTTGTGTTGTTTTGCTTCTAGCACATTCAATTTTAAATTAAAAGCGTGCTCATCCAGTTTATTAGTACACTCCTACAGTGTCATTCTCATGATGGTCTTTTTTTTTTTATGTCTGCAGCAGTAGCAGAGATATTGTCTTTTCACTCAACAGAGTCTGCATCCTTGACAAAAATCTGGCAGCATTTCAGCTGAAGAAAGTGGTGTGTTGCACAAGTAGCAGCTAATATAGCCTCGAGCTGTAAGCTTTAAGCAGAGATGAGGAGTGGGCTCAAAGGCACTAGTATTCTAACTTCTTTCTAACTTCACACCTACAAATTATTTTTCAGATTTAAACTTCATTAGTGACACCAGTTGAAGAAACATAAGGCTTTATACAACCTTTTAAAACACATTTAGAAATGTTTCTCAAGATCTGAAAGTGTAAAATTGGCTTTAAACAATGAATATGAGCTCTTAGGAAGTGTTCGCTTTAATGCGGAGAGAACAGACTCATTGCTCTTCTTCACCCCCTTCATTTAGGACTAGACTAATAGGCTGGCAATCCTGACATACAAATGCAGACAACCATGTGGATTTTACAGCTTAATGGTTGAATGATCAGCCACGACGACCCCTAAAGGGAACAGCCAAGAAAAGAAAAAGAAGAAGAAGAAGAAGCGGTAGGATGTTCTTTAATGGGGCAAGTCTGTAGCTTAATGTCAAACCAACTTTTCAATTATGCCAAATGCTGAAAACCAAACTTAAGGCAAAAGGCGGAGACGCAAGCCAGAAGTGGATGGGGATGCAGTAAATATACATAAACCGGTAATAGTAATTAACAGCAAAGGAACTGGAGCCAAATATTCTCGCACACCTTTTGTTTTACGCTAGTGAAAATAATGACACAAACACAATCAGCATGTCCTTGACATATGACACATGCCTCAAACAAGGAAAACCCACATCATTGGTAATCTGTGTTTGTCTTTCATTGCTTTCTTTTCTAGACTTCATTGTTATGAACATCACAAAAACTGTGATGTGATGGTTCAAGGCCTTTCTACCACAGACCTCAGAGCTGGTGTGGATCCCAGTGTAACACTCTGACACAGAGATGTACCTATGTCAGCTCATTTTGTGGGTGTTTAAATGTAGAAAGTCTGTGATTTAAATATAAAGATCACACACACCAGCTTTAATTTTCATTGCAAATTTACCACTCTGGAACAACTTGTGAAGAAAACAAAAACTTGATGAGATCATGCAGTGAACTTGTTTAAGGTCGTAACAATTGAGCATTTACACCTGCAGTTGTGGAGCATCGTTATTGTTAATGCTGACTCCTTATTTTATGATTAACTAATTCTGACTCTCTTTTAGTGCTATGTTTGGTCTCTACCAACTCCTCTGGGGAATTGTCGACTTTATATCAGGTAAATGCTCCACTATGCTCACCAGCTAATTGTGGATGAACATGTCTACTGTTTTTTAGAAAACAGCTGACTCTTACCTGAAATGGCAATAAGAAGGCACTGTGGGTGAACCAAAACAGTAGATCTAAGGCCAGAAAGCTAAACAATGAACTGTAACTTAATATAACAGATCAACTTAGAATTCCCGGCATTTTCATTGTTAATTACGCTTGTCATTGTTTTTAAATTACTATTGGTTATAATGGCTTTGCAAAAAATATCTGCTGTAGCCACATCAAGACCAGTGTTGTGTTTGGTGTAGAGGACAAAAAAAAATAAAAAACCACCAACAACAACAAAAAAAAACCCAACAAAAAAAGCAAAACACTTAAAAAAAGTGTAACTCTCTACTTAGTGTCTGCATCGTGTCTCAGTGCTATTAAACAGTTACTAACTAGACAAACTGCATCATATGTAACTCAAATGGAGCAGAATCGAACAGGAAGATCATTAATTCTCTAGAGATGGAAAAAAAGAAAGCACTGTACATCCTTAAAAGTACCTTGTGGTTAAATAAGCCTATTAAGCACTTAGTCTGGTCAGTAAGGTTGAATCCAAATCAATAGTTCGTGTGCATTTGCAGTGTTTCTTGTGGCTCATTATGGGGTCTCCAAAGTCTATTTCGGGCCTATCTTTAACTCAGTGTCCACAAATCTTTAAATCTGGGATTTTTGAGTGGGAGTCGACAAGCAGCTCAACAGGCTTGCCCAATAATGCTGAGAATGCCCAATAATTAGTTACCCTGTTTAAAGGGAACGCACACAACAGGCATATTGACAAATGTTTGGGCAAGCCAGCTACTGACAGAGCTCTCCTGCACAGAAGATATCACTAGTGCCAAATCTAATCGGGAACCTAAAACAGATTTTCTTTGCATTTAAATAAAAAAATAATAATAATAAATGATATATTATTTGTGTAATTTAAATATGTATCATTAATTAATGAAGCATTTTTTATATAATTTTTTTTCTTTCGTCTTTCCTGCTAGAATAGCTAATGCTGTCAGCACTAAACTCTTAGCTCATCTTCTGCTGATTTTTGAAAACCTGCTGGTGGAAACATAAAAGTGTGCAGAGGATGTGCAGAGGCGTACAAAGTCTTATTAAAATAGCAAATGTAAAGCTTTCATGAACTCAGCATTCAGTAGTTTGAATAACTGTTACATGAGCTCGAACTGACAATTACGTGTATTTATAAAATGATTTATTTAAAATTCTGCATTTTTAAGCTTTAAATGATTCAAGGTTGAAAGCCTCTGGTAGAAACCACTAAATTCTTTCAGGGAAGCTTTTTAGAGCCAGTAAGTGCTTCTCTTCTGCAGCAATACAATGATGAACAGCCAGGCGTACACAAAAGGCTACAGTGGGTCGTGAAATCAAAAACAGAGGTGTTCTTTAACCACAACTGTAAAAAGCATTTGAGTCTCAAGATGTCATATTTAGGACACCGTATTTACAACCTGGTATTTATGTTGTTAACACTACAGCTTACCTTAGGCGCAGCTACTTTTCTGCCGATATCCCCCAGAAATAATATTTTAATTGCCACAGTGAGAGAAATGGCTTAGTCAGTATTAACATGTGTGATATTATTTTCTAAGATTGTGCTATAGTGGGTGGCACAGTGGTTAGCACTGTTGCCTCACAGCAAGAAGGTCCTGAATTCAATTCCACCATCAGGCCAGGGTCTTTCTGTGTGGAGTTTGCATGTTCTCCCTGTGTTTGTGTGGGTTCTCTCTGGGTACTCCGGCTTCTTCCCACAATCAAAAGACATGTAGTTAGTGGGGATAGGTTAATTGGTAACACTAAATTGCCCATAGGTGCGAAAGGTTGTCTTTCTCTATGTGTTAGCCCTGTGACAGACCGGTGACCTGTCCAGGGTGTACCCTGCCTCTCACCCTAAGACAGCTGGGATAGGCTCCAGCCCCCCCGTGACCCTGAAAATGGATGGATGTGCTATAGTGTCAACATAATGCAAAATCTTATACTTTGTTACTTGCAGATGTGTTTTATGAATTTAGGCTATGGCAAGTATATTGTTCTGTTCCAACAACCCTTCTTTGCATTAACTTTAGCTCACTGCTTTAAATTCAAGTCAAGACTGACACTTCTTCAGCTTTCCAGTTTAAAAAAAATTATCAATTAAAAAAAATGCTTGATGAAAGACTGTGAAATTAATCAGAAAAGTGATATGCAAGTTTAAAAGGACTTCACACAAGGACAGAAAACTTAAAGAACAAGCTAAACTATGACTAACTTTGTAAAGGTGCGACTTCTGCTTCATAATTAACAAGTGAGATAGATGTAAGAAAGGTGGAAAGTTGTGGAGGGGTTGACAAGTTCTTTAACAGCACACTGTGGACAGTGTCACACTGGTATGAAATGTGCAAATGCTGTAAAGGCTAATTTTGGATAATGAAATTCTGAGGAGAGGTTTTAAGATGCAGAAGTAATATATGGAATATTGTACTTTTTTTTTTATTGTTTATCCTCCTGATTAAATCTAGCACAGCTCATATTGATGTGCAAACAAAACCTCCTGTTCTGATTCTAAGATGCCAGCGTCCGGTGCATAGTAATACGAAATGATATGCAATGAGTGTGCAAAGTCAACACCATCTTATTAGAGGGTTACCGCCTTGGATTGTAGGGGAAGCAGGTGATGATGGCTCTGGAGGATTTCTCAGTTGAGATTTTTAATGAAACTTTACCAAAATATTTGCTTTGCAGGCAGTCGCGCAGAAGCGGGGAACCTCTGGCAATGTCACAGATGTGTAATATCGTTAAGTTATTCTCTTTTCTTGCTCTTTAAAGGGCTAAATTTAGGCCATCGTGAAATAAATGATTTATGGGTTTTTGGTGGGGGAGGAGATGAACAATACAAATATAACGTTTTCTTTTGGCAGAGATGGAATGAGCAAAGCCCTAGTGAAAGCAAACTTCCCTGAAATCCTTCTAGTTCATCCACAATGATATTTTTGTTTTGTTTTGTTTCTTTGTTCTAATGGTTTTATCCCCTTCTGAGACTAACTGCCGCAGTCTAGACCTCCTTCGCTTGCTTTCAGTGATAAGCATGCATGAATAAAACCTCTCACTATTTTTGAAATAATGATCAGGGTGCTCCTATTGG
>VVHJ01000316.1:3975-25894 GCA_015107715.1 Tylochromis polylepis | reverse complement strand
ATAAACTCTATGCGAAGAAGATGTGTTGCACTGCATGAGGCAAATGGTGGTCACACCAGATACTGACCGGTTCTGAGTCCCCAGACCCCCAATAAAGCAAAAAACTGCACATTCCAGGGTGGCCTTTTATTGTGGGCAGTATAAGGTACACCGGTGCACTACTCGTGATGTCAGATCAGCATCTTGATGTGGCACACCTGTGAGGTGGGATGGATTATCTTAGCAAAGCAGAAGTGCTCACTATCACACAGTTAGACTGATTTGTGAACAATGTTTGAGAGAAATGGTAATATTGTGTATCTGGAATGAATTTTAGATCTTTAAGTCCATCTCATGGAAAATCGGAGCAGAAACAAAGGTGTTGCGTTTATATTTTTGTTGAGTATATAAGTACACCCTTTCAACAGCTAGTACAACCACCATTAGCAGCACTAACTTGAATTGTTTTCTGTATGACTTATCAGTCTCTCACATCTTTGTGGAGGAATTTTGGCCCACTCTTCTTCCCCCTTCTATTTCTACCCCACGTCTTCTACAGTTCGATGCATTTATTTATGCACAGCTCTCTTACGGTCCCACCACAGAATTTCAGTCAAGTTCTGGTCTGGAGTTTTTTGAAAACAGAATTAAGGTTTTTGGCACTTTACCTGCTTCCAAATAGAAAAGTTTTAAAACAACCAATCCTAATAAGTCAGTGTGTTGGTAGTAAGTACCAAGTAATACAGCTGTTTTTTATACTTCAAGTGTTGCTGAAGCTTTGACCTCTTGAGGTTTGGAGTTTTTGCAACACTTTGATTTTTTTTCATTTTGTAGCAATTGGGTTTTTTTGAATTTCTCTTTGGGCAGAATATGCTGGGATGTCCACGCCTGTGTGGCATCGTTTCAACACAAAAACCATCAAACTGCCAAAAATTCTGCTGTTATAGATGTGCTCACTTTTACTGATGATCAGTTAATCAATTGCATTTGATTAGTAGCACCTGGCTGCTACTTTATCCTTTTAATTCCTATGGAAGCAGTTAGAGTCTACTTAGTTTTTTTCACAGGAATGCACAAAATCCTGTGAAAGCTTTCTTTTCCACATGGCTGTATTTCCAGTCTACTGCATTAAGGCACTGCATGAATTCTGTGTTTAACGCAGGCGGCTTTGTTTCTGTTCCCTTGACTTGCATTGTTCATACACACACACACCCACACACAAAAAGAAGATGCTTCTGGATGATGCAAGCAGCTGAAAGGGCAGCAGCAAGGGCAAAATAGGTTCAAAGTGGGGCTAAAGAAACAGGAAAGGACAGCAATGAGGGCAGAGTCTGAGGTTTTACTCTATTTCAAAGGTTCTTTTTTCGACACCTGATGATATGGCCTGCATTTTGAGGGCATTAAAGTTTGGACATCAAAGGTAGAGGCTCAAAGCTCGCCTTGTATATTTCTTCCTCCTTACTTTCTAGTCTTCTGTTGTCCTGTCCCACAGCTAAAGTGAACAGGTAAAGAAGAAAGGAGGCGTGGAAAGCAAGCCTACCGGTTGTCAGAGGGGTGTCGAGAGGTGGAGAGGACAGCTGAGCTGTTGATGACCTCGTCCTCCACATGGTGGTTTTGGGACAGCCGCAGGGTGTTGTTGCCATGATATCGATGGAGAACTGAGCAGAAACGGCAAAAAGTTAGACAGTATAATTAGGAGACAGTCTCCTCAGAACTACAAAGCACACTGTAACTTACTTATCACAATCTAATTACTTCAGTTGTTTATAAGCATTGAGAGACAGAAAGCATTTTGCACTGCAGCTGGACAGTTATGCACTGCAACCACAATAACAACAACGCATTTCTAAAGAACCGCCATTGGCTATAATAATTATTTTGAAACCTTTTCTGAGGATTTAGATCCAATAATGAGCTAATTTTGGAAAATTAAAGCAAACTAAGACATGCGCAGTGCAATCCAGACGGGAATCCAGATGTGTTGGCGTGTGGCACACACGACAGGTAGAGTTAGTGTACGTGAAATCTGGACTCTGTGAAGTAGGTCTCCGTACCATAAACAACGAATGATTAGCAAGTTTTGCAACAGGAGCTAACTTTAGATTTTAGCTCCTTACAACAGATGGATAACTTTAATAACCTGAGTTTTCTGTTCATAAACACGTGGTAAACCCTTAAAAGTTAATAATAATAATTAACTTCAGTGTAGAAAGAAAAAGAAAAAGAAAAAAAAGGGGCGTTCTCGACTTTTCTCTCACCTCTTCCAACAAAACCGTGGAGCCTCCACATGGTTCGTCGATAACGGCTCCTTTAAATGAAAGGTTATGTCCGCACTGGTCTGTTTAAGTTATCTGGGGTCCGTACGGCGCCATACCGCTAACGGACTTCTTCCAGTACTGGTAGTAAATAAAAACCTGTCACGAGTTCTGCCGTAAAAACATCAACCCGGAAGTGGAGGATGACGGGGTTTACGCCACCGATGCATCTGCAGTTGCATCTTCACAGCACCCCCTTGCGATGTATGAGGGTATCACACCTTCAAAGCACTTTGACGCTCAGGTTTCTGGAAATTTGAGAAGTTTATTGTCACGTGGTAATTTATTTCATTTAGTGAAGAGAAAAACAATATATATTTTTTTGTTTTCATGAACTGAGTCACCCACAGTTTTTTGTATTGCAGGAACTATGCACTGATACAGAGTTTCTTCTTTCAGGTGCTATTATTGGATATCGCCTGGCTACTACATGAAGACCGCAGATTTGTATGAGGCCATATTATTGTTCTTCTTTCACACCATGTGAAAATACTGGGTTTTTTATGCATTGCATTATGCATTTTTATGTGTCTTAGTAGTTATGGACCATCTCTTTATTTATCCCGTCATTCTACAAACAACGGGCGCTTTTTATCTGGGGATACATGAAGATAAAATTGAATTACATTAACTGATTTTAAGATGTTTAATGCCAAGGCAAAATTATTACTTAAACAAAAGCAAATCTGTGATCACTGAAAATGCTCTTCTGTTGTTCTTAACAGATGTTTATAAAGTACAGATGTTTATCTATCTGTACAAGTTGCTGTTGTTTCTTTTGTAATAATCCTTTTTGTTTTGCCTTTTTTCTTTCTTTTACCTTTTTTTCATATTTGTATTGATATGTTGCGACTTCAAAGCCTAGCCATGGTCAAGATCTGCAAGTGAGCTGTGGCTAGAAGTCCTGTGTACACTGCAATGCTTGATGCTATATTATAGCAATCTTAATAATATCATCAATGAATACAATGAAAAAAAATGTTTTGACTTTGTGGGTAAGGGAAGAAGTCTCAGACTACGAGCAGTGATCTGAACAGATCTAGATCTGTTCTGCTTTATTTAGCTTTAGATTTGAGATGATTTACTGCACAAAGAGAATGTAGATTGAGAGCAGCTGCAGTGTTTAATCCTGGTGCTTGCATCAATAAGCCAGGCAGACATCCACAACAGATAACATTAATGCTTTTCTTGTAGCAGATCATAACACCATCCAAGAGACAGAAGAAGAAATGCTACTGCAGAATCCAGCCATCAGTGAGCAAATGAGTTAATCATTTACCACAATTTTAATTAAAATGCCTCCTATGAGTTGTGAAGTTAACTGACAGACCAGAGAGGACATGGGGGTAGCATGTGTACACTAGGAGATCAAAACACAACCAATAACAAAAACTCAATTTAAAGAAACCCATTTAAAGACCCCCTCCCCCATAATGTCACAGTTCTTGGTAAAGTTTTCTTTAATCTTAATCTTCAGTGGCAACAAGACTTTGTAGAAAGACTATTATCTTTGCAGTACATGAGTCAGTGTGAGACATATTTCATATTGCATCCACAGCAACACACTGCTTGACTTTTAAAGAAGAGGGCACACTGAGATATTGACTGAATAAATAAGCAAATGCATGTGATACAGTCCATACTTCACAATTTATTAGTTTAATATTGCAGCAGGGTTTAAACATTTTTTAAATAATTCTAAAAATTACAAGTTTTTTAAAGATCATTAGGAAAGCAAAAATGGACTTTTTAATGAAGTCCCTGCATAATTGATAGTCTCTGATTAAGGATTAACTGCACTATGGGCTTTTAAAATATTATTATTATTATTATTATTATTAAGCATCTATAGCACTTCTCTCACACACATCAACACTCATAAGACCTGGTTAAGATTTCCAAGGATCAAAGTGTCCGCTTGGTAAGGTGGTCTCATGAATAAGGAGAATAAGATGCCCCTGATCTGAATTGAGGGGCTGATCTAAGCAACCATCCAGAGCTCATCCTCATCAGTCACTCTGCTGGAGCGTTTGGCCTTCTCTGCCCTCCATGTTGATCAAACGGTGACGCACACCCCTGTGTTTTACTGGAAGCCCACATCCTTCTCGTCAGATGGGACTAAACAAGGGGCGGGAGGTAAGAGGTCTGCAATTGTAAAGACAGATTAAACTTGGAATAACTCACTCCCTGACCAGTTGCCATGGTGACAAAGAGATCATGTCTTTCATTTACGATCCTCCTCAGGCAAATAAGTCTAGCCTGAAGTAGTTTGTAACGTTAGCAAGAGTTCTGCACTGCCAGCTAATGTTTGCTGCTTCGCCTGGGGCCAGATTTGTCTAGGCAATATGGAAAAACATCAGGGTGAGCTGGAAGCACAGTCCCACAAGAGCTGACTAATTGAGCAGTTTGTTTTTACTCACAATACAATCTACACTTCAGTTCTCAAATGTGAGACATTTAAAGCAGTGAGGGGACTTAATAATAAGTGCTAAACAAATTCAGAAATCTCATTTGAACTTTTATTTTGTCCATTTTAAACCGTTTCTGCTGTCGAGATTATGACAGCAGAGACCCGCTTCACCACTGTTATCTGATAGCTACATTTATTTTTTGAGAGTCATGCCTTATGTTACAACAATCCTCATTATTTCTAGTGGTTCAAAGACCAATCAGAATCTGGCTCTTATGAGTAGCTGATAAAGAAAATACAGTACAGTGAAAAGGTTTTGAGCCACCCCCTCATTTCTTCATATTTTTTTCTTCCAATGAGCCAGATTTAAGTGCTTAAGTGATTAAGTGCTCTTGAGCGATGGTTTTCCAGGTGTTTGAAGGTCTTTCAAAGTTATTCTTTGGACATTGGCTGCTTTTCCTTCATTTTCAGCCTGATCTCATTTGTTAAGCCACACTGACCTTTGACTCATTCAAGCATGAAAAAGGAACCTAACCAAAAAATGAACCAAGGTTGTTTCTATACATAACAGACAGATTGGCAAAGAAACAATTTTAAATTGTATCTTTAGGTCTGTCGCAAAATCACATAATTTGTTCCCATTTCTTTAGGTTAATCTTTGATAAAGATAAAAGATAATACCCTTTGGCAAGCATAAATCAGTAATTTTACACCAGCAAGGCGATTCCCAGAGAGCTGTTAACTGGAATTTTGCCATATCTTGGCATGGTGTGCAATGTGTCCTCAAAAGAAATTGGGGAAACGGTATCTGAAGGAAAACAGGACAAAATCCAACAAAAACCTGATACAGGATCTGAGAGATGCATATGAAGGAGTCAGTTACAGATGTGTTACCTGGAACAGTAAGTGACACTACTGACGCTGACGATGTGATCATACTTCAACACAGTATATATATATATTTTCATATTTTACAGTATTCTGTTGATAGATTTACAGATAGTAGGACTTTTCCCAGCACAGACAGGAATTTAAAGCTTTTTTTGAAAGCTCTCCTCACTGCTGCATTACACCGCTCTGATCGCTTTCACCCTGACCTCTGGAATCTGAAGCCCTCTGTGTCTCATTTATAGGACGGGGAGGGAGTGCAGACATGATCTGAGGTGGCCGGATGACCTGTTTATTTTGTTAGCTGTGTGTGCTGATGTGAAGCTGGATGTCAGGATGTGAGCGTGCACGTGTGTGTCTGTGTGAGTGAGATTTGTGTCTTGACTTATCATTGGACCTTGACTATCAATCCAGATAATCTGTGGACACTGAACTGAGGATTACTGAGGATTTGTTCTGAGAAAAGTGAGCCTTACTTGAAGTTGTATTGTCTTAGCCCTTCTGCAGTCACTACGATAGAGAAGACACTGTGTGCGCGGTGCAAAGAAGCTGCTCTTATCCATCTGTGCAATGAAAGCCAAAGAGGCAAGTCCTTCAAGGCTCCTAAAGCTTGAATGGGCAGAGAAAGAGTTAGATTTGTGTACCAAACTAAGTGAAGGGGGCGGGGGATGTTTTAAAAAAAAGACACAGGGGGTGTTTCTTGCCCCTCTCTCCCTTTTTTCTGTTCCTGCTGGTCTCCTTGGTCACACACATGCACACATACTCCTCAGAAACACACACACACACACACACACAAAACCACTGACAAGGGCTCAGTCCTGCTATGGCCACCACTACCACAGAGGACAGCTCTCCAGTCCTGACCACTGTAGCACCCCAACAGCCTGACTTGGAAAACAGCCTAAAATCCAACTCAGTGGTAGAAGCTGAGCTCGGCGAGACCCAGTGTGACAGGGAGGAAAAAGAGGATGAGGAACATGAAGAAGTGGGAAGAATCTGTGATTCGGAGCAGGAGAATACAAAAGGGAAGAGTTTGGACCCAGAGTGGGTGGAGGAGAGGTTCAGGATCGATAGGAAGAAGCTGGAGACCATGTTGTATGGTGAGTTAAATGGGATTATCAGTTTTTACGGAACTGTCAGTGGTATGTGCCTGAACTTCAGGGCTTTCTTATCGACTTCATTCTCACAGTCTGCCTTGAACCCTACAACATCTGAATTTTGAGTTATTTTGATACCCACCCTAGCCTCCTTCTGCTCTCCTCATTGACCTTGTTATGTACCTGACTCCGTGTGCCCGTGGGGGCCTCCAGCTGCCTGTGCCCTTGTTGTCGCCATCAGTAACCGGCATCCACTAAACCCCTGTTGCTGCATCATTGTGATTTATGACCTGCAATTGCTTATGCATTCACAGGTCCTTTTGGCTATTATCATTGCCGTCTGTGAAGCAGAGGTAACTGCCTCTGTTAGTTATAGCTGCTTGGCGGGTTTATGACAAATGCCTCCCCTGTGTCGCCGGGGAAACTCTTTCTGACAGCGTGCCACCGCTGTAGACACAAGCTGATGTTTGCGCTTGATGGGAAAGTGCTTCAGCTTTGATAACTGCGGCTTGGTTTTTAATGCGTGCGCAGCTGGGACTTCTGCTTTTACTGCTGTTTGAGCAGCCTCAATCAGGCGGTAAACATCCCATCTCAACCCTTTAGGTAATAATCTGTCACACCGCATTCAGGCCTTTTTGTACCCCCCCACTCCCCTTGGTTTTGTACTTTAAATATTTTTTCTTTTTGTTTGGGTAAAGTGGGAGGTATTTGCGTCAGCAAATGCCATTGATGTGATTAGTTGTCTCTAGGCTAATTTGTGGCTGCCTTTCCTAACCACCACCTTTTGCTCCACCCCATACTGTTTTCTTCTCATTCCTAAGCTCTGGCCAGCGTAACCCATAGTGATAAAAGGAGGGGGTTGAAGGCATTCCCGGGGCTCCCCCTGAACCCTGTAAATGTCACCATGGAGCAATGGCCTTTTAAAATTGTTTATGTTCCCAGCAACCTCTTGTTCCACTGGCTTGACAAATTTCAGCCAAGTCAACATTGAAATGCAGACTTTGTGTTCACATGCGTCATATACTGAACATTGCGCTGCCGACCAATACAACCTGACAAATCGCTCTGCGGGGTTTTCATTAGGGGTTTATTTAGCTTTATCTGCCTCGTTTTTACATGCTGCCTACTGTCTTTCAGCTCCAAAGCATGAGGGTGTCGAGACAGGAGAGGAGTTTTTTGAGAGAGTAAGTGGCTCTCCACACATTCACACGCTTTATTCATAAACCAAAAACTAATAATATTTGGCCGTTTTCCTTTGTAAAAACCACTGACAGTGTAATCACTAGTGTTTTAAAGCCTCGTGGTTAAATTGATCTTAGACCAGTGAAAACATCCCTGCTGCAGTTTTATTACTTGTTGGATGCTCTTCATTCAGTGATTACAGGTTTTATGGAGGTGATAATTGGAGGTGGAGGCAGCTTTGTATCCTAAGATCTGCTGGATTCTCTGAATGTGTGTGTTCTTATTGTATCTGTTACGATTTGCCCGTGTGTATCTTTCCTGGATACAGTGACAGCTGCTTCTTTGTTTCTCACTCTCTTCCATTGTCCGTGCTTTCACAGGTAATGAGAGAAACTAACACTCAGGTGAAATGGCCATCCAAGCTGAAGATAGGAGCCAAGTCAAAGAAAGGTGGCAAATTCTTCATGTTCAGTTCACACCAAAATCACTGCTCTTTGTTTTGTGCTTTTCCCACAGCTTTTTTTTTTGTGTGTGTGATAAACAGAGATTTATCATTTTCCATCTAATGTGACATATTGATTTGTGTGGCTTGAAACTATTGTTTCCACCTAGATCCACACGTGAAGGTGGAAGGGAAGAGAGCTAATGTCCTGGGAGCCAAAAGGAAGATACTAGAAGTGTTGGAAACCAGGGTGAGGGTGCTAGTGCGTCATATTTACAATGTCAAGAATGCAAAGAGGAATGCAAGCTTTAAATAAAAATAGTTTTATGTTTTGTAAGAATATATGAAGGCCAATATTGAACTGAAATCTGCTCAAATAACCAGTGTTTATATAAAACCAGTTAAACAAGGTGACTCTAAAAATGGACGTGGCCTATACGGAGCATTCTCATGTGATTGGAAAAGGCGGTGGGAACATCAAAAAGGTGATGGAAGTCACATCCTGTCATATTCATTTCCCTGACTCCAACCGTCACAATGCTACTGGTGAGAAAAGCAACCAGGTAGGTGGCATTTTAATTCCACTAACTGCTGCTACTATGACAGGAAACTGAAAACAAATTCGTTTACATGTTATTTATTTGTGAATTACCAGGTCTCCATTGCTGGGCCCATAGAAGGCGTAGAGGAAGCCAGGAGGAGGATAAGAGTGAGTTGTCAATGTGTAATTTGAGCAGACTGCACAGAATAGATTTTTATTTGTCTCAACACTCAATATTTTCACTCCTGTCAGACGCAAAGATCAATAGAGTGATTAAGAGGATGGCTGACACAAAGAGGACAGGTATATCTGTCAAAGCACTGCCTGTCTTGTCTCTGTCTTTGTTTCTCTCCCACCTCTTTATTATCCCTCCCTTCTATGTCTCCTTCTCATTGAACCCTTACCCTTCTTATCCCAGGACCTCCAGCCGCTATCCTTGACCTTTGACCTGCCAGTGAGTCTTGTGCCCCAGGCTCTGCCAGATCCGGGTTCACCACTTATCCAGCAGGTAGTACAGACTCTGGGGGTCAGTGTGAGCTTCAGGGCCATGCCACCCCAGCCTCAGGCCCAGCCGCCCTTTTATGGAAGCTGCTGCACCGTCTGGGGTCTGCAGGGCAACGCAGATGTTGTCAAGGTTAGCATTAAAGATTAAGGAGACTATTGGGTAATGAGGTTTAAGTATCATATCATAACTATATATACCATCACCTCACAGAAGGCAACCTGCATCTTGATGGACCTCCTGCTGGGAGCAGAGGTTGCAGGCGGTATAGTCAGCAGCCAGCTGGACGTCACCTCCCAGCAGCACCTATTCCTGCTGGGACAGAATGGCGCTCATTTCCTGAGCGTTATGCACCAGACCCAGACCCAGATCATTCTACCAGACCTCAGTGCCCCTCAGAGTCCTCCCTCACTGCTCATTCAGGGCAGCCCTGATGGGGTTTGTCTGGCTCGGCAGCAGCTCATGGTACAGCAGGGCTGTTTATTTTGTGTGTACATAACTGCTAAAAATCAATGCTGAGAAAACTTTGCTGCTTTTAGTATTTGATCCTTTTACATTCCGTGTGATGTTTGCATATTTGTGTACACAATAGGACTGTCTGCCTGTGTGTTTGATGTTTGACATGCGTGAAGATGGGGAGGCTGATCCCTGTAAGCTGGCTCAGATGATGCAAAACCTTGGAGTCTTCATTAGCGTCAAGCCCAAAGTAAAACAGACCAGCAAGGTACATTTTACCAACCTGCTCTGATGCTTATTGTTTGAGATACAAGTGAAAAAAATAATGCTAATTTGATTGTTTAATTGGCTATCAGTCCCACCTTTTCAGGCATTAATTCCAGGACTACACTATAGAGTTTGTGATTGTTTATTTTTTAGGCTTTGTATTGATAAAAACTTGCCCTGAAATATTTCTTTGATTTTGAATGCAAAATATTCTCCCCTCTAGTTTTCTGCCAAGTTGAGTGCTGATCTAAAACTCTGTGTTGGTTTATAATTGTCAGTCAGTGGTGGTGAAAGGTCTTGAAAGAAATATTTCCTGCCTCTATGAGGCCCGCCGTCTACTCCTGGGGCTGGATTCCTGCGAGACTGTTAAGACAGCTGAAATGACCCCTGGCCCTCTGCTACCTGGCAGTGGGCTGACCAACTACTGGCTCAATATGTTGCTTCAGCAGCTTCGCCTGTCTGAACAGGGTGAGAGCATCAACACATGTGATTTGTTTTTACAATCAGAATAATTCAGTGACAGATGGAAACTTTTTAAAGTTTTCTGCTTCATATTGATTCATTCATATCACGCTTCTTCTTGCTGATCAGGCCCTGTGCCTGCTCCTGCTACAGAGATGCCAAACGGTACAAAGCCCCGCCCCTCACCTCCACCAGGCCTCACCTCTCCCACTGAGGAGGGTAGGATAGGACTGAAGGGAACAGATTGTCGACCTCTGGAGAAGGTGTTTCACTGTTAATGATCAAAATGACAAAACACAATCAAATCCTTCTGAAACTCTCCAATTCTTTTTCTCAGATTCTGGAAAATGAGGACCAGTTTGGTCAGCATGAGAGCTCTGAGGTTGAGGCGATGTCATCGTCTGAGGCATGTGATGCAGTGAAGAGCAGCATCGGCAGGATAGGACTGAATGGTCGGAGGGGGAGCCTTCAGGGTCCTGAAATTGCCAAGGTTTTCAGTCAGGGCAGGCGCCATTCAACAGGGCAGGTGTTAACATACAGGTGAGCATTTGCAGATACACACACCTACTCTCTGATGACTCTTCATAATCTTCAAAGTCTTAACTTCAGGAAAATTCTCAGTCTTTTGTTGACACAGGTGTGTTCTTCAAATTAAAGGCTTTTTTTTAATCTCCCGCAGCATAATTAATATGGGTGCATACACAAACACACACATGAATGTGCTAAATCTGTTCAGAATGTACAATCTTGCTAACACGGAAAAAGAACAAAACAATGTTTTTTAAACCTAATTTACACTTACTTTTCACGGAGTCTCTTACTTTGTTTTCTGTTTGTTTTTTTTAATATAAATCAGCTTAAGAGAGCGTGCAGTTTTAATGATGCAGCTCTCATTTAACACACTTTATATTTAAACTGCATGATGACACTTTGAAATCCTCCAGTACAACTGCTGCAGCCAGGTGAAAAACTCAAAGATTGCACAGAGCCATCAGAGTTTCACCTAACCTTGCTTTACCATCTGTGTGTGCATGTGTGTGTGTGTGTGTGTTCCTCCTGACTGTGCCAGATTGCTGAACACAGACACTGAGGGGGGGAGGAGTGAGAGGAGGAACAGCCTGAGGAGAGATGTGACTCTGGCTCAAAATGTTCGCGCTGACTCATTCAAGGCTGAGGTGAGAAAAACAGGAGCTGCAGGTCTCTTCTTTGCTTGTTTCTTCACAAAATTATGCACAGGGTCTGTGGCAGACATTTTGGTCATGGATAATGCTCAGTGGACAGATAATCACATCTCTGTAGGACAGTGGATGAGTGAAGGCTGGAAATGTCAAGTTAGACTGAAAACGGGAAGATCATTTTCTTTGTCATGGTCTATAATCTATCGATTTGCAGTTTGATTTTGAAAACTGAGTTCTCTGTTTGTTTGTCTCTCCTCTTATTTTTCCCCCCATCTCACATTCTCAAAGGTTATGCAAAGAAGGATTAACAAATTTACTGCCACGGCAGCAGGACGTGTTTTCTTATGCAAGTGTTTGTTCCTGCTGTAAATTAGGTTTCCACTATCCTCCTATCTCTCAGTAACCAAAGAAAAAAAAATTCAATTTCATGCATTATTTACCTACTCCGTTTCCTGTTTGTACTTTGTAGGATTATGACTATGAAAAGAAGAAACTGCTGGCAACCAGAGGTTAGTCCTCCTAAATGTTTAATATTTCTTCCTGTCTTGCTGCGGTTTCAGAAATGTTCTGCAACAATGATTAGCACTGCTAAGCAAGCATTCCTTCTTTTTTATTGATTCACAGTTGCTGTGCTGCAGATAGTTGCACTAAAATAGATTTTGGTCAAGTATATTGTTGTTTTGCTCATCAGCACACTTTTTGTTTTGGTTTTGAAGCTGAACAGGAGCAGGAATAATTTAGTTTTGCTGTTAACAATCACATGTTTTGCTCACATCATTGCTGGAAAAATACTTAATGTCAGTGGATTAAGCTAGATGAAGTAGGCTTTTAAGTTTATTCAAGCATGCTATAGGGGAAACACATTAATATCCCAAGCAGAAGCAGGGATTTGATAAAGGGGTCCCATTTCTGCAGTGCTAACTGCCAAGACAACTGATGAAGGGGGCCTGTTTATAGGCTGCACTGTGCCAAAGTTATAATAGAGTAGCACTGGCACTCCCACTTAATTCACCAGGGGTAGATACACAATGCAGACAACCCGCGCACATGTGCATCCAGGAACGGTGTGTGCGCTCTCGTACACAAGCATGCGTGGACACACACGTAGCATCCCTCACGCAGAATGAGAGATACTGAAGAGATCTGCAGCCAAATGGTACCAAATTCCCTCAGTGTTCCTTTATGGGATTATGAATTAGCAGTTTGAATGGGCCATCTGCCTCACAGCCATTAAGACACCCGTATGCCAGGATATGAATGGAACATTTACGCCACAAATACACACAAAGACACCCGAATGAAAACCTACCAGTAATAATCCTGTTGATATTGCACTCTTCATGGAGTACTGTTGCAGTTTTTATCACACATTCACACATGGAAAAGGCCCAGGGTCACTTGTTTGTCGATTGAGTGCGTATGCCGGTCTAAGTCTTAGTGTTTGGAGTTTTATTAAGTATGCCACATGCTGGCAAGAGAAGTAACACTGTTCGTGATTCATTATTTAACACATGAACCCAGCCCGCTCACTTCAGAGTATCAAAGAAGATGTGGAAAACCTGCAAAGCATTTTTATGATAGACATACTGCGGATATGAGTATTGATGCTTGCTGCAAAATCCATTTATGTGAATTTAAAGCTGTAAAGCTTTCTGAAAGTGTTTCCTTATTCACATCTTTTGCCATAGCACTGCTACACTCAGTATTTCCGCATTGAACATGCAACGTGCTACATTTATGTGAAAGCTGGCAATCAGATTTCAGACAACATCACAGATGGTAATGCTTTTGATACAAGTTGGTCCCAAAGTCACATTTTCTAACTCTGTGTTTATGTGTATTTATGTTAGCCATGCAGAGGAAGCCTATAGTCACAGAGGTCCGCACGCCCACAGACACGTGGAGTGGCCTTGGCTTCTCCAAGTCTATGCCAGCTGAGGCTGTAAAAGAGCTTCGCAACATCAGCCGACGCAGTTACAAACCCTACCTGAGCACCAGTAATAACCAGCAACAGGTACAAATGAGCCTACTGCTTACTTAATGTCTGGTTTGAAAAGCTGAAAAAGAAAATGGTCTCACAGATTAACATTTTGAGTTTTTGTTCCAAGTTATAGGTAGAGTTCATGATTTATAGCTACAGCTTCTTTTGCTGGACTGAATCTGGTCGAAGCTTTTACTGCAGTGCAGTGAAACAAGCGTCGCCACAGTGGCCCTCTAACACAGTCTCATTTATTGGTATTTCCCCCTAACAGTCTCGAGCATTTATCTCACTGTGTGGTAAGCACTGCCAATTTGTACGCTCAATTACCTGGCGTCTGATACCATCGCTGTGGTCAACACAGCCACTTCTTGGCGACCTGTTTACCTGAGCTGGTTCAGCTCATCTCCCCTGCTCTTTTAAAGCCTTTTGAATAGCTGCTCTCTGACTGCCCACTGGCCATTGATGTAGAAGCAGACTCACTTAGGATAATGAAAGCAAGAGGCATTTCTCCAATGAGTTCAATTTTCCTCTGAGACCCAGGCAACTGGGAGGAAGCATTTGGTATGCCCGCTGCATTGATAAATTCGAGTGAAGGACTTTTACTATCACAGATCAGCCCACAGTGGCAAATAAGCTGGTTTAGAGACACGCTAAATGGATTTTGCTAAATCCTTGGATCTACAGGCATTAGAAAGTTTATGGCCACTTGCAGCCATTTGTCTCATGGTCTCTGGGGCAGAGACAGGGGAGAGATGACATTAGCCTGTATTTAAAGGGGACTTATTATAGATTTCCTGATTTTCAGTTTGGATACGAGAACAGCAGCACTATCCACCTGGTTTTCAAATCTGTCAGCCCAATACAAGAAAAAAAAACAGACAGTGGATGAACTGGGGCGATGCAACGAGACCCAGTAAAAGATAAATAAGGAATATCTTTAAGCTTGCATCATGCAAAGTTAATAGAGTCCAAGAGCAAAAATAGGTCCACTTTAACGCTGTTACTATTTCCCTTTATCTCCTTCTAGTCTTGGGCTGCTCAAACAGGAAAGGTGGCTAATGGGAGTGACTCTGAGAACTGGAGGGACAGACGTGGATCCACATCTTCATCCAAGCCCATCTCTTCCTCTTCTTCCTCATCCTCATCTTCCCCATCCTCACCTCTAACTACTTTCTCCTCATCATCCTCTCTTCCTGCGTTTGCCTCCTCAATGAACTGCACCAGAAGTGACAAGCACTGTAAGTCCGACCTCTGTGCACTCAGCTAAACAGAGATCACCTGCTCCCTGCTACGTTTAACCTTTTCCTCTAAACTTTGACCTCTGGTGTTCAGCGGAGAGCTTTGAGAGCAACACCAGCAGCTACTTCGAAAGTGTGTGCTCACAGAGGAGGGGGTCGACCTGTAGTCAGCGGAGCCCCAGCCCCCACTTGACAGATGACCTGCCCGAGCTGCTCAGCCAACTGGGCCTGCTCAAATACATCGATGTGTTTGAACAGCAAGAGGTAAATTCACACAGAGAGTCACACTTGATCATTTTGTGAAATCACTTTTTTTTTGTTTTTCATTCAGCTTGCAAACACAAGCCAAAAGAGTTAATGCATTATAAATGAGCATCATGATGCAACTTCGGTCTACACTCCTCTAGATTGACTATCAGACATTCCTCACTCTGTCTGATGAAGATCTGAAGGAAGTGGGCGTCTCTACCTTTGGAGCCAGGCGCAAGATGTTATTAGCAATCTCAGGTGAATCTCTGAAGCCTCAGCCGGGATTCATGCAGTATACACTTCTCTCTCTGTTTTGGCAGTAGTCTGTGCTCATCTCCTCTTGTAAAATTGATTATTTTTCCTCTGATACAGAACTGAACAAAAGCAAGAGGAGGCTCTCGGATACACCTGCTGTGAAGCCTGGCTACCTGGAAGGTGGTGCTAGTGGTAGACTTCCACGAATCATGGATGTGGAAGCTGCAGCTCAGAGTAACCGCTGGTGAGAGGAGACGCCAAATATGTGGAGATATTCTAATGTGAAAGTATACAACAATGATGATGCCAGTACAAAAGTCTTACCTGCTTATTTACTACAAAGGGAGAGGCACGAGATTGTCCTGAAAAGTGGCAAAAATTATGTAAAATATTTAAACCCGGTGCCTTCCTTCTACAGCGTAACCCAAAGTTTTTTATATAATAATTCAAGACAAGGAGGCTTTCCGTCCCAAACTCTGATTTTAGAAGAAATGAACTACACAAAGCACAAATGAACAGGAGAAAATGTTGATTTTTTTTTGTCATAAAGTGCCTTTCTTATGCAAACTCTATATTTTGACCATATTAACCATAATGTTTATGCAACTGTAACATTTACACAAAAACATTACATGTCATAGTGATGACAATTAAAACGTTGCTGTTAAAGATTGTTTTCTTTTATGAGAGTAAAAAAAATAGTGAATGATATATAAAAAAAAAAACATCTATGGCCAGACTCAGGCATGTGTTCAACGCCTTAAACTGATAACCTGCTAAGTAATCAGTGAAAATGTAGTTTTTTTTTGTCAAAATCACAGATGTGGTTCAAGTAAAAATTGGGAGCAAACCACAAGAGGGCACTAGTGTCACACACAGTCTTTTTTTTTTTTTGCAAATTCACATCACATTATTTGTGCTGCATGGAAAATAATGTCATTTGTTTCAAAGTGACGGCAGCACCACAACTCCTGCTGGACAAGGTGGGGTTTGGTTTTGAAATATACAGGGCCTAGTATCAGATAAGAAAAATGAATTAGAAACCATAAATACATTTATTTGTTTGAGGGTAATATGAAACTGGTTTGCATGCGCCTTCTGCCTTCTTGACAAAGAGTTTCAATTCATTTTATCACTTTTGCCTGGAATGAAGCCAGCACAGCCACTTTTTGTTACCTGTTTACTTTATTTGCAGAAGGCTGCATGCAGCAAAATACGTGCCATCAGGGAGAGGGCGCTGACAGAAATGTGTAAATTTGGAATAGCAGTGGTGGTTATCACATGGATTTGAATGGGCCAAGATAGCTCCACTGGAGGGCATGAGGGGGTCTGATCTGTCTCGAGGCTCGACAGGCTGGTTGGTACAGTGGCAGCCAAGCATGAAAGAGAGCGTGAGTGGAAGTGGTGGGCTGTGACAGATTAGGTAGAGATGATCCCTACTTATTACAATGTGTCTGCCAATTACATAGGCAGGCTTTAGACCAGTGATCCTCAAATCTGGTCCTTGGGCTCTGGAGGGCTGCTGAATTTCTGTCCTGTCAGGTAGTTAGTTGCAGTCCCCTGGGGTTGTGAGTGTAAATTGGTCCTTGATCTCACAGCTAGAATGAAGACTACCTGGAAAAAAATGAGCAGTGCTCTGATTCCTGAGGACTTTGGAGATCCATTTTGACTTTTAACATGTAAAGTGGCAATCTTGACATATGGTCCAGTTAAATATGTAAAATGAAGGTATGAGTGACTCCAACCACAGCTTGCCCATTTTAGAGAAGTCTGGTTTAGTACTGGACTTAGCTTGTCGATATTAAGAACTTGTAGTACACCCTGCAGCTTTTAAATGGAAGCCCATGGATTTAACTAACGTGTAAGTAGAAAACCTGATACCAACAAACAATCTAATTATCTCTGACTTTCAATATGAATGCATTCAAACATCACCACATCGCTTACTGAGTCACAAGCATCTCATTAATGAAGCTACATACAGTGAGCTTCATGTCATGTTTTCCCCAGTGGGAAACTTTAAACTGTGCGAATCACCTTTTAAGCCACCAGTCTTTATTGTTACCACCACATACAGCCAAAATCTCTACAACTTGTGACTTGTCATTTTCCTTTCGGGGCACAGGGTTGTGCAAAGCGAAACATGGCGACATGTTAACCTGCGCTCAACCCATGATTACAGCCTTACCTGCTTTCTTCACAGCCATTAGATGAAGGCAGAATTTAGAAATGCATCTGTGCTGCACTAGTGAGTTTTATAAAGTGGAACAAATCCACATGTAGGACATTGTCTCAAAATGTGGGATGAGGGAAGAAAAATGCTGTGCAGTCCTACATAAATGATGACACCTTATCACCGTGGATCAGTCAAATGGCCACTTACTGAATATATCTTGTGTAAATGTATGTATAAGGGAAGCAGTTTTGCAAAATATGCTTCGTTACATTCCTGCCAAGTATTAAATAACAATCTTTCAACTTCAATTTGAATCTCCATGCAAGCATCTTAATAAAAACTCACAAATTCACTAATGCGAAAACTGCATAAAAAAACAAAGTATAGGTATAACATAAGGTATTATATGTCGGACTCGATCCTGACTAAAATACTTTTTTTTTTCTTTAACACTTAAACTCCACCCATCAGCTCGATTTCCATACGATAACTGCAGCCAACTGCATAAAGCCTCACTTGTGGCCATCACAAGTCTCCATGGAGACCCTGGGTGGATACGAGGATCCACCCAACAGGAAAAGTCATTTGGGGATAATAAAGAAGCAGCCAATAGAGAAACGAAACAGAGCAGTGAAGTGCCCTGAGGATAAAATGCAACCAAGCTTTCCCTTTTCTGAGATGAAGACAGAGCTCACTACAAGAGGAGTGAGTTTCAGTGGGAAAGCAGAAGAAAACAGAAACAGCAATGAGACAGTACATGAGTGGCTGAATGTGAGCCATGGTGCGCAGTACATGTGTCTTTTGTGTTAACTGAAGTTACTAAATAACCTTCTGTGTGTTCAAAATATCCATCATATTCCCAAACCCAGTGATACTTTGTCTGATTACTCCTTCTAATAAAATGGCATCTGCATGAGTTGGAGTTCTGCTGCAGGTGGCTGGACGAACCCATGCTGCGATGGAAATTTCATAACAAAGATGCAAAAAGACAACTCAGTAGACCGAGATGTCTTCAAGCAAAAGCACAAAAGCTAGAGTGAGAAGAAAGATGAGGAAAACAAGCCAATGTCACCTTAATTCTGAATAAACGAACCATTCACGTGTATTTCCTCCTAAAACATCACTCTGAATAACAGAAATTAAACACTGCATGTGACAGCTCCAAAGAGGGAGAGAAGTTTTGCTGAAACTGCAAGGTCTTTCTCTTGAAGATAGACAAGCGTGGCCTCAGTACCACAGATGCTTAAGTGGATGCGTTCCTACTTATGACTACATTTGAAGGTTACCTTGGAGACCTTATCAAGGAGAGGAATTCCTGTGCACAGGCTAGCTGTTTTGGATTTATGTGAAGAAATGAGCTATTATAATGCTATTTATTTTTAATAGGTGTTCAACAGGTGTAGCTGTGTTATCACTAATTATTATTAAGGATCCAGTGAAAGGAATATCTGAGAGCCATATAGCACTGTTACTGGGAATATAGGCGGATTACAATAGAGACACAAGAAGCAGACAGACATTTTCTTTCCAGCTTTTCTTGTGTAGCCTGATGACAGCAGAAGACGCACGAGCCATGGTCCCTCCACAGCTTTCAGCATAATTTGATGCACATAGTTAAGCCCATTGTCTATTCTGTGTGACAGAGAGTGCTGTGAACTGCTGAATAGGCTTTTTCAAGCCAGAAGATTCAGTTGTCCTTTTAGCTTCTGATTGTCGGTACAATGTGTTTTCAAAGTGCTGCGCAGGCTGTTTTAAGCCAGTGGGGTCAGCTGTCCCATTAGCCACTGATATTACAAAAACACTCATTAAGCTTTTATGTTCTTATGGGCACTGCTAGCTTTGTGATTCTCCTCTCTCAGAGGCAAGTGATAAGAGTATTTTCTGCAGCTACCATTTATGTCTACTTCTAACAGGGACGATGCTTTCTCAAGGTTGGAAAAGGTCAGTATTGATGGAGGGCTTTGATTGTAATACTGCAGTGAAATCTGGGCTTCAGAAAAAAATAAAAGCAAAAAATCTTATGCAAATGTGTTTGTGGTTTCAAAGAGAGGCAAGAGATGTGTTTTTATTCATCACTTTTTTTTTATCACGATTTGGTGAAATAAGACGAAATACATGATGCCCTGCCTAAAATATTTCATCAAGGGGGAACAAGAGACACATGAACGCAGACCTGTAAGGTTCAAAAGACACCCAAAGTGCCACTTTACTTAAATTCTCAAAGTTACAAATAAAAGTTCACGTAGTTGACATGGTGAAGATTTCAATTTCAAATCACTGAACATATCCAACGCTTTGACGCACAACTGAGCCTCTTCTTCTGCATGACTTCATGTGTCCTCCCAGCTCAGGAGCAGCTTAGTGTCCATGCGCAGTCAAAAATCCTCAGCAGCCCTATTGACCAATTAGTAAAAGAATAGCTGGCTGAGAACCAACTGATTTGGACTGTAGGTTTTGCAGTTTCTTTTCTTAACAGCGTTTCTTAACTGCTATCACACTTTGCAATGCAACTTCCTGCCTCCTGAGATTGGGAGAAGAACCAAAAAGACACTAGACAGCATCAACATAGCAACAACGTATTGTAGCAGCCAAATAGGCATCACTTTCTGTTTGAGATGCATAGAGCTAGACCTGGCCAGGTAAATCTCTCTTTTATAGAAACACGATGAGAAACATGCAACAACAACGACAATACATCATTAATCTCATTGTTTCCTGGGCTTCCTGGAACATTCAAGATCAACAAATATTTTACAATCCTCCTTAAAACAACAGAGAGAGAGAGAGAGAGAGAGAGAGAGAGAGAGGGAGAAGGAGCATCTCAGAGCCTTAAACTGTGGCAGCAATTTGCAGAAACATCATTGAACACCGGAAGGAGTCCGACGGTGGAACACAGAATATGAGAATGAGCCGCTGATGGAGCAACAGGGAAGGTAGTCCATAGCCTGGCCTCCCTTCAGGAAACATATTTACATCCAATACATCAGCTAACATATCTGGGCTCACAGACTGACCAGAGATTCTGATATAGACATACAGTGATAGGAGAAAGAGAGAACGAGTGAAAGAAGATGGAACGAGTGACAGAGATAATAGAGTCTCTGTTAGAAGGTGTTTAAGATCACAGGTTTGGGGGAACGTGGAGGCAGAAAGTGGACAGCTCGAGCAGAATTCTAAAAGGGGCTTGACAGTTGTTGAAATCTAATAGTCGCTCTGTTTTCTGTCTGAGGACAGAGCGAAACGCTTGAAAATGAAGAGGTCAGATGAGGTTCACTGAAGAGAGAGATTTGGATGAGGGACAGAGATTGCAGTAGCAGGTTGAGGGGCCAGGAGATGGACTGCTGCCAAGGTAACTGGAGGAAGAGACATTGGAATGGCTTTAGATCTGTGCTGAGTTAACGGAGTTTCTTGGTCAGCTGATGGCAAGGGAAAATGGAGCGGAGCTACCAAATGTAGCCGATTTCGTCATCCTTGTCCTCTTCCTCATCCTCGTCGTCCTCGATGGTCCCTCGGGGATGGATACGGCCCCGTCTCTTCTTCTGCCGGTTCCGACCGTTCTGTGATGGCTCCTCTTCTTGATCGTCAAGGAGTATGACCCCACCGCCGCTGCCAAAATCCCCCGATGTCTCCTGATCCTCATCTGTAGAGAGATGACCAAAAAACCCCACAATAAACAGATTACACAGATATCCCGAGATCGATTAACATTAAATATGATACATATATTAATGACTTCCCAGATTATAAATTCTCAGGACTTTGCCAGTGGACTCCCTTTTACTGCTGCCAGTCACCAATCAAACTTGAAAGCCTACTGGAAGTAACCCTTGCAGCACTTTTCAGAACTGAGAGGTCTCTGTCATATTTCAGGTCTGCTTATAGGAAAAATTACTGGGTTTGCATCGGCAGTTAGCAAGGGTGGTCTATGCCTCAGCAGCTACCTTTGGAAAAACACGGAAACTATGTTAATGGTCATCAAACCACATCTTTATTGATATATACAGAGGTGTCAAAACTTTCATTAGAGGTCATGATGAAAAACAAAACATCCAGTACAACACTTCACACCCAAATACCTTCAAAACTAATGCCATTCCCATTAGCTCCAGCCTTATTTTGTTTTGCACTAATTGCTAATGTTAGCAATTAGCCTGGGTGTAAACTCTTGAAATAGGGCACAGAATCAGAGTAGGCTATCATTAGCTAACTCTTTGACTAACCAATACATTCTTTTCAGGCGAGTAAATAATGTACTAGAACACCCCCCCCCCCCCCAAAAAAAAAAAAAAAAAAAAAAAAAA
>VVHJ01000314.1:30058-54779 GCA_015107715.1 Tylochromis polylepis | reverse complement strand
TGAAAAGAAAAGAAAAAACACCCCTTTCCTATTGGTGGCAAAATGTACCATGTCGACCAATCAAAAAATGATATGGCAACGCGTGGCATTTGGTTGTTTAGGAAGAGGGGGGAGTTTTAGGAGTGACGGCGGCGAGAGAGAGAGAGAGAGATAGATGTGAGAGATTTGTGACGTTTAGCATATTTGGAGTGTGTAGTTAGTGTGTAGTGTAGTCCAGTTTTTTTTTGTGTGTGTCAGTTCTACTAGTGAATGTCACAGTTGCTGCCAAAAAGTCACCAAAGGCAGATTACAGTGTAAACACTGTCGCCAGGTGGAAAACAGGCGGAGTGATACACCTGCTGTCAGGCCTGCAGGTATCAGGCTTGTGACGTTCTCCTTTATCTTATAGTGGACAGAAATTATTTTTTGGAGTGGCACAAATAATTTGTGTGGCATCTTATTTGATGCAGAACGCCTGATTGTTCTGTAAACAGTTTGAAATGGCTATAAAAACAAACGCCTTGGCTGCATTTTTAGGTAAATAGCTGCATTTAACTTGTTGTTTGCAAAACTTGTGCATAGGTTTTTAAAAATTTACAATTTATATTTGCATTTCAAGTTATGAAAATGATTCGTTAAACATGTTTGTGGTTGTTACAGTAAAAAATATAAAGTTTTTCTACTCGATTTTATGTTTTTTGTCTGATTTTAGATCAATTGTGTTAATACAGTATGTCAAAATGAAAAAATAACAGTAAATTCAGACATGTGAGGTCGTGCTGAAAAGAATGATACCAAACAAGGCGAGGTAAACAGTTTTTAAAGGTGAAACGTAGAGGTGAAATCAAAAGTAGTCAAAAACAGCCGATAATACCCTGGACCCCAGAGGGTTAAACTTTTTTTTAAAGTAATGCAATAGTTACTTTTCCTAGTAATTAGTTACTTTTATAATATTGTAACTTAGTTACTAACTCAGTTACTTTTTTGAAGAAGTAACTATAACTAATTACTTTTTCAAAGTAACTTACCCAACACTGATTAGCATACATTTTTCATCATTTAAATGCATTAAAAAAAGTCCAGATGGTTCAAAACATCTTCTTTCTTTCACCTAAAACAAAAAAACATGTCAAATTTAACCGTTTTTTTGTTTTGTTTTGTTTTGTTTTTACCTGTGAGGCTTTGTAGCAGGACATGACTGGATAAGAATATAAAAGGCCTTAAAAGCTCTTGTTGCACATTTTTATACAATTTAAACTAAAGTGATTGTTTTTAAGCCAAGCAGTGACCTATTTGTTCCCTTTTCTCTCAGAAAGGTGAAACATTTGTTTGAAAAAAAACCTTGCTTGCTCGCCACAAACACTTTGCATATTGCAACATGATATAATGTACAATTGGCTGGCCACTACTGCTTTGCCTCAAAAATAGGCTGAAACCTCATTCTGGATTAAATTTTTCACTTTAAAGCAGGACAAAGATGAAGAACTGCATCATCTCTATACATCCTCTGAATGAATGACAGCTTCCAGTTGATTTCAGAGCGTTGCACCTCAAACTCCACCCCAGGAGAATTGAAACCACTGTCGGCAGCCATAAAATAGAAGATTTAAAGATTACGTGCTGTGTTCCCTCCTCTATCTTTGCCTCTTTGTTCTTCAAACCCCAGCTTTATCCACACCCTGCTATATTTTGGTTAGGTTTTTTTTTTTTGTCTTCAATTTGATCTCTTATTTCCCCTGAGTGCCACATTACTTATAAACCCTCGAACCTTGGTTTTTGCTATTAATTTTGGTCCTTGAAGTAAAAACTTTCCTCACTGCTCATAACGCACGGTTACCTTGGACACTTCATGTTGCTTAGGAGGATTGTGAGGTTTTATGCGGCAGTAAAAAAAAAGGGAAAAAAAGCTTAGTTTCGTGGTCAGGAGCTACTTTTCTGACTGTGGAAATGACAAAAAGCTCTTATTTATCCATAAATCACTAACCATGTATGCACCATAGGGCCATGCTGAGCTAACACCAAAGAGGTAAACACCACACGCTGCTTGTCTGTTCCCATTGTGTTCATTATCAGTGTATTGTCTGTCTTTGTGTGTGAAGCATGATTGTTTTGGTTCACTGAGAAACTCTGTTGGATGAGCGTGTCCCTCAGACGAGCAGGACGCCTCCCAGATCCTCCTCTGCTGCACTTTGTGCATGCATGGACACCGTTACATGCCCATCCCCAGTGCCTGCCCTTGTTTGCACCTACTAACAGACCCTTGAACTTCACACACACATCCAACACACACAGACACACACACACACACAGAACCACCAGGTGTTTCCCCTCTTACTTGCTGCCACTGAGTGTGTGTCTCGCCGCAACTCTAATCGGACAACCTTCGAATCCTCACCAATTCTTAGGAAGCCAGTCGGATTCCCCGGAGCCAATGAGATGCCGGCGAGGCAGATGGACATGAGAGAGCCCCAATCAGATCCCACGCTCGGATCAAAGTAGGATTTTATTCTGCTGCATGTCCGTTTTCTTTCGTTTGATGACTCTTGCCTTTTCACCTGAGCCCAGCACTTCCTGAATGAGAAAACAAACGTAGAGGTCGTAGAAGCTGACTCCTGAAATGAAGTGGTGCATGCTTTGGGCTGGAGCATGGCATGATGGGAACGGTTTTGTGCAGCTAGAGCAGAAAAAGAAATAGAATTGAAATCCAGTCTCAAACCATTTCAAGAGAGTGTAAAATGACGGGTTGTTTTGTGTTTGGTTTTTTTTTTGTTTGTTTGTTTGTTTTTTTCCCCTTTCCAATGCACTCCCGGATCCTTCAATTCTCCTTGCAGCAGGCTTGTTTCAGTAGTTGGCATGCTGATGTAACATACTGCTTCACAGACTGTTGTAGTGCACTGTGACAGAAAAATTCTCTACACTGCAAAAAAATCTTTTCTAGATACAAAAAATAATCTATAATCTAAAGAAATTTCCACCTACAGACAGAGCTGGGCGAGAACTCAAAATGCACTAAAGTTTCAGAGATCCTGTAGTGTTTAAAACTCTTAAAGCTGTGATTGTTTCATGTAATTATGGAAAAATGCAGTTAATCAACGTGTACTTTGATTTTTCGTGTGAACATGTAATCAATAAATTTGCTTTTTAATGGGTTTTTTCTCCCTTAAAACTCAAATTTCATCACAGTGTAAACCAATTAACCACAGCATTAAAGTCATGAAACTCAACTCCCCAACGGTAGCAGCCTCCACCCAGTAACTGACAGGACCCGTTGGATCCCAGTGCCAAACACCACAGGACACCCACTGTCTGTAACCCAGTGGGTCGGAGCTGTTTTGGCTGGTGGTTTTAATGTTGTGGCTGATCAGTGTAAATAAATTGAATCCACGTCGGCCGCTTCTGCTACCTAATAAATTATCTAATAAAGTGCACGAAAATCAGTGCACGCCTAAAATTAAAGGTTGTTGGACACTTTGGGAATTATGTTCATTTCCTTTCTCTCAGAGAGTAAAATACGAAGATTAAAACCAGTCAAATTAATATTAGGCTCGAAATGCAGGCTCGAAACTGATTTGACTTTAATTTTTAATTCATTTTTTTGTACAGTAATTTGAGTCTATTTAATGAAGCTGTGCAAAAGTTTAACTTTGTACTGTGAGGATTTCTTTTGAGTTACAGGACCTCGAAGTCGAGGACCTTTTAAGTTGCCTTATTATTTGCTCATTATCGAGCCCTCATAACTCCTTAAGTTCAGGTTGTAGCTACATGAAATTATAAGGGGTGAAAAACAGAGCACTGTGGATACAAATCAGAGGTTTATGGCACAATTTCACCCATTTCCAAAGCGCACAGGGAAGATCTGAGCAAGTTAGGACTGTAATATTGTCTGACGCTTGCGATGACCCTGCATCGGACAGGCAATCAAGTCGTTCTGTAAATCGCAAGTGATACTGCAGCTTTATATTCATTTGTGAAAAGCACATGACACGTTAGAAAATTATTCTGACAGAAGTAAAAGAGTCAAAATGTAGGTAGAAAGGAGACCTTTCCTACGCCGTAGCTTGTTTTGATCAGCCACCCATCCCATACCTGCTCTCTTTGAAGTTTTCTCCAGTAAATTATCAGAAACCAGACCAGACGTCCACTGTACCAATGCTTGTTTCCGTTTCTCTATGTCTAGACTTTATATTGGTGCAGTTTTGCTGTTAAAAGAGAGTTTATTAGCTCAGAGTTTATTATAGAAAAGAAATCTGAACAAAAACAAGATTTTGCCTGTTGATTGTGATGTATGGGCATAAAATTGATTTAGTTGCAGGTTTTAACTGTTTAAATGTGTTTTTCAGTCCTGAACATTTCAGGTTGATACCTCCTTTACTTATGAACTTATGAGGGGTCAATAGTGCACTTTGAAGGTCTGTAAATAAAAAAATAAGAAAACAGCAGCTGATTATGAGGGATAATACCACAGTGTGGTTAATTAGTGAACCTTTCTTATTTCTAATCTTAAGCAAAGCCCGGCTGTCTATATTTACCACTCCATCTTCTAACTCTTAGCAAGGAAGCAAGTGGTAATGCTTTCCAAAATATTCAGATTTTAAAAAATAGATAAAGATGCTTTAAATTACTCTTTTAATTCAGCTCAGTTTAGCTGTCGATATCCTAAAACGGGATTACAAATTAATCTAATCGCCCCGAGGATGTAACACCCAAAAGGCAAGATTATTTATTATCTTTAATGAGAAAAGTGAGTTGAAATCATCTGTCCTCATGAGATGAGTTTATTTATTTATTTATTTATGTTTCTTTTTATTGCTCTTTTGGCAGTGTAGGGCCATCTTTTTGTTTTTAGGCAGTGTCCTCCTGCAGGCACCGACGACAGAGCACTTTACACAGGGTGATGATTAAATATTTAAGGAAAAATGGGGGGGGCTGTAGTGTTGTTTTTGTAATCAGCGTCACCTGGAAAGAAAGTTCTGACAAACGAACCAACTAGGCACAGATGCTCTTGTTGCTCTTAGCCCTTTCTTGGTAAGTAAAATATATGAAGTGTATTCCCGCTGCAAGGAATTAATGAATCTAATGAGCTGCACACACACGCATAGATCCTGAAAACTCGTGAGCACACATCCTGTCATCAACCGACTCCTGCAGCAGCGGCAGCGGCCTCAGTGATTCTGCAGAAGGTGTGTGTGTGTGTGTGTGTGTGTGTGTGCGCGCAGTGAATACATGTCAGGAAAGAGATGTGAGATGTGACACTTTTTTGGCTGTTAGAGGCTCTCGCTCTCCAGGTGTACCGTTGCATCTCAGGGAACACACAAACACATGATACAAACACACACACATACACACACACACACACACACACACACAACTGGGACGCTGGGGTGCTGGATATGGCCCAGCATTTTAGCAGATGGCCTGGGTGCTACGCTATCAGTCACCATAGTAACATGCTCTCTTTTCCCTCTTTCTCCCTGTCTTTCTCTCCCTCTCTCTCTAGTGCTAAGAGAAGGAAAATGGCAGACAAGATTCTTCCGCAAAGGGTGAGGCTGCATATTTTTACCTTTGTTGCTGTGTTTTTCTCTGTGTGTGTTTTTTATCCTTTGTGCGCTGCACAGGAAAAAATCCCGGTCGGTTTTTTGATGTTTGGGGTTCTTGGGAGGCGCAGAGGGCCAGGTGATTATTTGTTATTTCCAAATGAGATGAGAGAGGATGAGGGGAGCAGATGTGAAGATTTTGGGGCTCTTTTTTTTTTTTTTAGGGTTTCATTTTGCTGCTTGGACAGCGGCTCATTGATTTATTTATTTTTTTTAAATCGGCGTAGTCAGCGGGATGTTGAAAAGACGCAACGACAAGTAAAACTGAAGGAGGCAGCAGAAACACCATGCTGCCACAGGTGAGAGTCCGTGCCGGCTGTGGTTTGCATCCCATGCTCTCGGTTTTTGGCCCCGTGCCACACCGTCAGATCTCCACATCCTGGCCAGCACACAGAGGGCTTTACAGATCTGGAGACTGAGATGTTAGGTCTTATCCCCTGACATAGCCCAGACGGGGAGATAGCTGCAGGCATGGCTGGGGCGCCACTCCACAATAATGAGTCAGGCACAGGGAATGTCTGCCACACTTCTCCGTCAGCTCGGCACCTCGGCCTGGTGAAAGAGAGTGAGATGGAGATAGAGGAGGAATGAGAAGCAACAATGAAGGCAGCCTTTTAGAAAGAAACGTGAACGAAGAGGGAGGGAGGAACTGTAGGAGCATGTGTGCCCAGCTTGGTGAGCAGCAGCCCTTGATGCTCCGAGGACTTTCATCAGTATGGTAATGCCTGAGACTCCTGGCTGCTTGGCTGCACGGCCTGCATCTAATTTTGATCCCCTGGTGTCACGAGGCTGGTGTGGACCACCACGATAATGAGGGACTGTGGAGCAGTGGTGGAGTGCATTCAGGATAGTTGTATTTTGTTTGAATATTTCATTGTCATGCCACTCCTCATTTCAAATTCAGAGGGGATAATGAACTTCAGCTTCAGTTAGTTTGCAAAATTAAGGTTTTTGCTTACAGAGCATATTAAGTACTTTAAAAAATACCAACTTTATGTACAAATACAGTGAGATAATAAACATTTCTACTTGCTAATTTTAATACAAAAGAGCCCTATAGTACACAAACCTTTTAAAAAATGTAAGTAATTTTATAATAATTCAGAGGTTCAGACAGTTAGGATGTGGGCTCTGTCTATGCAAAGCCAAATTTAACATCATCACTCAAGGTTCTGTAATGGCCAAAGTCCAGACCTCAACCTGGCTGAAATGCTCTGGTGGGACGCTAAGAGAGCTGTGCATAAACAAATGCCCGCAAACCTCAATAAACTGAAGCAACATTGTAAAGATGAGTGGGCCAAAAATCAACCACAAGGATATGATGGACTGATAACGTTATACAGAAAACAGTTACTTCAAGTTATCGCTGCTAAAATTGGTTCTGCAAGATACTGAATCATGGGATGTACTTAGTTTTTCACACATTGCTTGTGCATTTTGGGGTTTTGTTAAATAAATAATTAAATGATATAACAAGTCATGTGTTGGTCATCTAAGACCTAGTAAAGACCAAATGATTTTTGATTATGTTCTGATACTTAAAGCCTTAGAATGACCATGTATTAGCTTAATTACATTTAGTGCATTAGCTGACAGCTACATTGGCGTTAGCTGTAAGTGAGCTGAATCTCTTAGCTAACTAGCTTATGTGCATTATTGCCATCTTTCATAATCTGGTAACTTTATTTCTTTCCCACCTATTCTTATCTTCATCTGTGTTAACTTTATCACTTTATATGATAAGCTGCAGTATTGTTTTATGCTAGCAGTTAGCCGTATTTTCTGGAGGCTTTCTTTAAAGTTCTCATTTTTGTAGTATTGTTTTATGCTAGCAGGTAGCCATATAGCCATATTTTCTGCAAGCCCAGATCTTCTAAAGTTAGAGTGGAATAAGATGGGTTTTTTTTCTCCAACCTTAAAGCTGCTTAAAGGTTAAATTACAGGATACTGAATGTAAGGGGCTAAAGTAGACAGCACACCCCCTACCAGCACCCGCACCAGAATAGACATCTTATCAGCTTAAGTTCTTTAGTGCTATTTAGATATGCAAAGAAAATCTGACTTCTTAATTCAGGGTGTGAAACATTATCTGATTTTAACCTAACCTTGTCCTCCCTCCGAGCAGATCCGTGAGCTGGTCCCTGAGTCTCAGGCCTACATGGACCTGCTTGCATTTGAACGCAAGCTGGACCAGACCATCATGCGCAAACGTGTGGACATCCAGGAGGCCCTGAAGAGGCCAATGAAGGTATCGAAAAGAAATCAGGACTCGGGAGAAGCAGGAAAATGCTGTTTAAGGCTAGATTTGCAGCTCAGAGAGGAACAGACATAGATCTCCCTTTAAACTGTGTTTTTGTTGTGCCCTTGTCCCAGCAGCAGAAGCGTAAACTGAGGCTTTACATTTCCAACACCTTCAACCCTGCCAGACCTGACGCAGATGACTCTGATGGCAGCATTGCATCATGGGAACTGCGAGTAGAAGGGAAGTTGCTGGATGATGTGAGTTTCTCATTTTGTTTTATTCATAGTCATGCATGGGTTTAGTTTTAATACAGTCCTTTTTTTTTTTTAAAGGAAAATAACTCAATACTGAGCTGTCGCGGCTGGGTGTAGATGAATTCAGCATGAGTCAAATAACTGCTTGTCCTCTAAACTAATAACACATCTAAATCATCCTGGTTGGTATTAAAGTGTGTCGCTCTTTGATCTCGGAGCTGCTCTCGGTCGTCTTCGGCCCGGTAATGATGCGCTCAAACGACTTTGGACAGAAAAGTATCGTCTGGCTCAGAATATGAAATGAACGACTAATGTTGAGAAGAGCGTCTTGAGGGACCGCGAGTGTCTTAAAAGCAGAAGGATTTTGCATTTTTCTTGTGCCGCGAGCTTGACTGCAAAAAGCTCTGATGTTCTCAGAGCAGCGGCACAAAGCATTTAGGTTTCACAGACCACAAATATTTCTGGTTGAGCTCGGAGGAAGTGGACTCTGAGAATGTCTTGTGTCTTTTTTTTTTTTTCCTGATCTCACCCCGCCTCTTGTGGGTTTTTGATGAGTAATGTTGCTATAAGCAAAGACATGGCAACAGTAGTTTGCATTTGTGAATCTGCTTATGAGTGTTTCATGCATGTGTGTGACTGATTATGGGTCTTAACCGGCATCTTTCTGATTGCTATCTGTTTGCTCTGCAGCCGGGGAAGCAGAAGAAGAAATTCTCTTCGTTTTTCAAGAGCCTGGTGATCGAGCTGGACAAAGACCTGTACGGTCCCGACAACCACCTGGTCGAGGTCAGCTCAAAACACAGAGGAGGAACCACGCACTCACCTGCAGAATTTGCACTGATCTCAGAAATCATCAGTGATTTTTCAGATCAATGAATGGATGAACGGCAGAGTTCATTTTACAGCTTTACCTGCACTAAACAGGACAATAACAATACATTTTTGCTCCACTGCAGTGGATTTTAAATGTAACAGATGTTCACCTTCAAAAGGGTCCCCAGTGCCTTTCAAGTGCAAAATACTAAACCTTGCAAACCTGCAAGTTGATTTTCAAAAAGTGTGTGGTTGTGTAGAAGTTCACCCTGACATCACATATACGTGTTTTCCTTTGGCTTGTATCGAAATGTATCCACCTGCATGGTTATGGTGTGAGTTTTGTAGCCATATCGAGCTTAACTTGAATATAATGAAACTAGATGGCACTCACCTTGTGGTCCTCAAATCGCCCAAAAAGTCTACTGGAAAAGCTCAGCGTCAGTGCCGGTTTCCAGAAATCACAAGGCACCGCTCGCGGTGACATCGCCATACCTGTTAAATAAAAAATAAATAAATACATGAAAAAATAATAATAATAATTGTTATTGCCTTTATTGTTATTATTTTTATTTATTTTTTGATAAAGAATTAAAATAATAATAGTTACAAATAAAACTATTGTATTAGGAAAAGCCTGCGCGTAGGGCGGCGCTTGTTCACTTCGCTCTTGTATGAAATCACAGACATGTATGTTATTCTTTTTATATTCATTATATCATGTATGTAGTGAGAGGGCAATAATGACTTCTCATAAACACCAAACAGATGAATAGTAAATACAAATATTTATTATTATTATTATTATTCTTTGCAAGCTACATGTTCATCGTATAGGACAAAGTAATCACGTACAGGTAGTATTAGTGTCTGTGTTTGAACACATGTTTACAGTCCTCAAGGTCAAGGTCAGAGGTCAAGTCTGCATGTCAAAGTATCCTTGGCTAAGATACTGAACCCTGAGTTGACCCTGATGCATCCATCAGAGTGTGACTTTATACTTCATCCCAGAAGTTGTTTTATTAATGTGTCACAGGACTCAGAAAGTTATACAAAAGAGGTGGATAAATCAAAATGGAGTATTTGTTTAAAAAAAAGGAAATTAATGTGTAAAAATATAACAAATGGTGTGAAGCAGGTCTTTATGTCTCTGTCCTTGTGGCATCAGGGCTGAAACACATCCTGGAGAAAGTGTCTCTGTGCCTGCCTACAAAAGTGTTGCAGAGTTTGTGTGGGAACAGAGCCAAAATACGTTTTTCTGGCACTTTTAAACCACAAGGTAGCGGCCTTTTAGTTCCATTATATTCAAGACAAAGCAGAGTTTTCTGCAGAGTAATGGCTGAACCAAATAATGGACTGAAAACTGTGGATTAAAAGTACACGGGATAAAAGTCCACGTCTCGGTTTTGATGATCAGGGTTGCGGTTGGAGAAAACAGAGGTCAGCGTGCACAAGAGAATCAATGAAACTCTAAAGCTTGAGCTGTAAAGCTGTGCATACGCTGGCTGAGTGATTAGCTGATGGGACACAGGAAGGAAGGAACAGCAATAAAACAAGAAAAGGAATTTCAAAATAAAGCAGGAAATGAAATTGTAGGTAGCTAAATACTTTATTGATCCCACTTTTTTGTCTACAGTAGCAGGATAAAGAATAAAAATGATGCAATCTAGAATAAATAAACAACATAGTTGACGTAAAAGTGCCAGAAGTGCAGTGTGAGGGCCGCATACTGTGAGAGAGTGCAAAAACTGTACACATAAAACAGTGATTAAAAACCAGAAAATAAAAATGAAGAGAAAGATTAATACATAATGTGTGTGTGTGTGTGTGTGTGTGTGGAGGTATCTCCAAAGCTATCGCAGCTTATTTCCTCAACTGAAAAACACATTTTTTGCACATTTTTGTAAGTGAAAGTTTGGTGTGGGGTATCTCAAAATTTCAGCATACTAATTCAAACTTACGAGGAAATAAACTGAAAATATGACTTATCAAGGTGGAATTTTGAGAAGACGCCCCAACATTTTGACGGAACATTTTGATGGGAAAAAAGTGTTTTTCACTGGGGGAAACAAGCTTCCATACCAAAGCTGAGCACCAAAACAATAACGAGAAACAAACGGCACAAAAGGCCAGAAGAAAAATATGCACATTTGATTTTGGACTAAAACGGCCCCTTTAAGAAAAGCCACTGTTTTTGCACCCACATCAGCCAGACAGAGTTCAGAGTTTTTCACATCCATCTCCCTGGAAATGCAAGTAATTTTCCTAACTTTTAAACTTTAAAAGTAACTGCCATGCAAAGATCTACAAGTTTTGCATGCTTTGCTTGATGTTAACACTACCTGCAGCATTACACACAACCCACGTGCACACGGTCCTTACACTTTGAAACAGTCTGTCCCTGCAGCCTGATTTATGGAGTGTATGTGTGCATGTCTCTGTGGCAGACCAGTTGGATGTTGAATGAATTAGCTTCCTGTCTTAGTTGTTGTTTCTCGCATCCCTTGGCAGAGAGCGTGTCACTTTAAAACACACAAAAACAAGCATATGTGCTTCTCGTCGAATGTGTGTGAAAAGTAATTGCAGTCTTTAAAAACGTATGCACTGTTTCGCCGCTGTTACTTGCTGCGTTCAGGTGACCTGCAGCTCACCAAATAGCTTGTTACCAAAAAGGGGGGCTTTAAGAAGCCGTTTTAGCAGTTTTACCCCCAAACGGCACCGCAAACATCTGTTTATAGCCAGAAGGACAAAAATAACAGACATATAATGTACTGACACTTTAAATAAATCCTGCAGAATTTAAACTGACTTGTAATCTGGATAAATGGCAGCAAATCCAAACCAGAAGACGATATCTGATGACATCTGCTGTGAAAACGTTCTATTAACTGAAACTCCTCAGTCTGCCCTAATAGACTCCTTTCTGCTGGAGGCTGTTTAACATGTCATAGCAGGATAAGCACAGGTGTATTTAATGAGTTATTCACACACACTTTGAGTTATAAAAGGCTAACTAAAAATATTCTGCACTGCTATGATGAATCTGTGTCAAATGTGGCAGCTACCAAAATAAACACCTGACCGTGGCAGGTAACACTAGAGACCACACTTGGAGCCTTCACCAGGTAACTTGTTCCCTGTTGAGTTATTACAAATCAATCAGTCGGTCAATCAGTGTTGCCCACCTGACAATAACATCAGTTTAATGAAGAAATGCAAAATTTTACCTTCACCCTTTGAACATTTTCAAAGTTAAGGCCCTCGCAGTTCATAGCGCTGGGTCAAAAGTCAGTGCTTTTTAATTGGCTTCATTGCTTTCAGTATCTTTGAGCCAGACAATACAAACAAAACACAAGATCAGGGCTGAAAAAGAAATTTATGCTGTTTAAAAACCCACTCACAGTGTCACCATCCAAAGCCAAAATCTTGCTTATGTTCACACAGTTTGCACAAGTTTTCTTCTATAACCAACTTTGTGCATCAGTACGGTGGGATATATCACAGTTTCAGTGCAAAAACTGCACCAATGTAATGCCTATGATGGAGGAGCAGAATTGAGCATTGGTACCCTGGACGTTTGATCTGTTTTCTGGGAAATCACTGGAGAAAACATCAACATTTCCTTTCTGGGCAAACTTTAAAGGGTCATATCATCACGTGGGATAGGTGTCTGATCAATACGAGTGAAATCAAATTAAAGGATAGCAGGCTTATAGCCATGATTCCTTGTGTCAAAATAATTTTCTAATTCACACTCACAGTGAATTAGCTGCACAGTGATTTGTAGCTTGGAGGGGTTTTTTTATTTTAAAGGTTAGAGAGCACCTCAAATAAAAATCTAAAGAGTTTTTGACTTTCTGTAATATAGTTAAGCTGTTAGTAAACCCAGCCTATTCACGTTCAGTAACTGAAATGAAACCACACAGAGTAAGATGGTCAGTTTGTTCCTATGAGGCAACCAGGAAGTCAAGAAATAGTCCAGTGCACAACCCCTGAAAACCACAGCTAAGAGTTTCCTAGCTGCAGCGCAGTGTGTTGATAAGAAAACAGATTTGTTCAGCGTGCTGTCTGACAAATAAGTGTGAGCTTGGATGAGGAACACAGATTTCTTTGGATCCTGTTTTCACGACCGCCTGTAGTAATAAATCACTTTTTTTTTTCATGTGCGGAGCACATAAGATTTAATTTAAATTCCCTAATGTAGGAAAAATTCAGGGTTTTTTTTTTGTCCCTTAAAATGCAATGAAAAGCATTCAAAGGATTACTCCTTTAAAAGTGACACAGCATGGGAAACTGACTTCATATTCATTTTTCATTGATTTTTAAGTTGAAGATGTCCAAATGTGTCCGTTCTTTAAATTATTGTGGTTTAGTAACAATGCAAATAGATAAATACTCCCTTGTAGCACATTTGGAAATGATTGAACTAGAGCCTAGACCGATATTGGTTTTTTAAGATCGATACCAAGTTGCAGAGTGCCCTCTGGTGGGCAAACTATGCAACATCAAAACTCAAAACATGGTTGAAGGATGTTTCTCTCATCTTTCTGGAATTTATGTGATAAATGCCGATACTGATATATCAGCAACTGCCTGATATTGGCCTGCTGATATATCAGTCGGGGTGTAGATTAAACTTTGATAAAACTCCACAAACACTACAAGAAACCGTTGATTAATAATGATCCTCACAGCGTTGTTGTCTCAGGCTAAAGATAGAAGAGTTGCCAGCATCATTAAAGCAGCACATTTCATTGGCTGACAGGCCAGGTCGCACCCCCAGGCGTGTGTGGCTGCACTGAGTGGGGGTTTTCTCTTTATAGCCAAGAGGCTTACTGGACGAGGGTTTGTGGTAAAAAAAAAAATGCACTATCGCATCAGACGCTATATCTATAGACAGTGAAGTTAAGATGGCAAACATTTCAAAAATTAGAAATTCAGGTCATTATAAGTGGGAATGGCTTTTTTGGTGGTCAGCATCTTTGACCGACTTTTCACGTGCCGCATCACGTATCATTAGAACTGCTTATTTTTTACCTTTATAAGAGGCTTAATGTGAGAAAAGTATCAGTCTAACTCTTGGCAAGACAGCTAATTCAAAGCTGAGGCGATTTTCTGAAGTGACGCTCTGATGTCATTTAATCTCCTCACCCAGTTTGGACAACATTCACATCTGAACAAAAGAAGGTCTTTGCATTTTTTTTGACATCTCATCCATTAGTCTTGGAAGCTCCACTGATTTGTGTGAGGCTTTTGTATGCTTAGCAGAAATCATTGAACCTTCCCTGTTCGGCTGTGCATTCAGGGTCAGTGACGACATCTTGGTCGTGCAGTCAAGAGATGTTCAGTGAAAAATTTTATCTTGTCATGTCTGGTTAAATCTCGAGGTACAATAACCCTAGCTGACCTGCTGCTTTTCATATTCCCATTGGGTACATTCAAACTAAAACAGAGTGGCAGAGTGAATTGCCCTCTCTCTTCTTCTTTTCTGTAACAGCAGAAAGGAGATGGTTTTTAAAATTTCCAACCCAACACACAAGGTTGTTTAAACATGTGCAAGCCAGAGAAAACAACTGCTTACTTATTAAAAACAACTATTAGTTGCCCTTCACTTTGTGTCCTCACATAATGCACCAACTTTAAAAAAAAAAAAAACACTTCAGGACTTTCAAAGTGAAAATTATGACTTCTCAAGGTTCCTCTTTTTAAGAGGGTGTTTTACCCAGGCACCCAGGTGCTTCTCTTTCAATGACTTTCCATCAAAAGAATTGTGTTTCTACCTTGAGGTACAATAAGCACGTAATGTGTTCTGAATCAGCCATTGGTTGCAGGAAAACATCACTTTGGATTGCTTGCCAGGTTACTGCAAGACTGAGTTTTAAAGTGTTTTTCTTTTCCCTTTCTGAGTGGTTAAAGTAAAACAGAGATGTAAATAACAGAGGTTAGATGCTGAAGAGCTTCTGAAATGCAAAAAAAACAACAGAAAGACAGAATACTATTGGGATAGTTGTATGTGACCAGGTGCTTATTGAGTTTTTCTGCTAGCTGTAGATGTTACTGTGTCTCCAAAGCTTGATAACATTCAGCCACACACCCTTTCTGTCTGTCTCAGCAGCTTGTGCATGGTTAGTTTGCAGATATTTAACCTCATACTAAGTTCGTGCTTCTGGTTTAAAAAAAACAAAACAGCCTAAACACTGAAAACATCCTTGTTTTCTGCACATTTGTGCAGATTCTCCACCTCCTTACAGTCAGAGTAAGTTTTTTAAAAACCTCAAAATAATCAAAGTTAAAAGCAGATCCAAAAAACACCCTTAGGTTTTATTATCGTGCTTTTATTATGGTAGCAGCTCTGTGAGGTTGTTGGACAATCAACATGCTGACTCTCTCAGCTTTCTCTTTTACACTGCAGCTGAGGCTGAAGGGTTTTGATTTTCCCAAATCTGATCAAAAGATTATAAAATAAAATACAATAAATAATAATAAATGTAAGTAGGTGTTAACCTTACTCTGTTTGACACCAGCCATAAAACATGAAAAAGAAGAGAGCCAGACACAGTAACTAGCTTCTCAGCAAACCTGCCCATATGGGTGAACTGTGGGGCTGTGTAGGGGCAGGGCAAACCCACACCTATCCAATTTGGGCCCCAACTACAGGGCCGACAGCAGTTTTGCCCTTGGGGGTCCGAAATTAGTTTTCTATGGGCAAACCCGCTGTGCACTACCCATAGAAAACCCACGTGGGGCCCATGTGGGGCCCATAGCAGCTTTGCCATCTTGGGCCCCCAAGAGTGAAATCTATGGCTTGGCCAAAGAAAACCCCCCACTCTGCTATCAGCATCGATGAGTTGCAAAAAAATTCACCTTCAACTTGTTGTGAAGGGGGAAACTTGTCTATAGAGGCCAAAACGGTAAACATGTAAACGTGTTTATTTCTGCTTCTGTGGCACAAGAAACATTTGGAGACACCCTCAAGTGGCCACTAGAGGAACTACAGTTTATGGCTCTTCAGTTTTCAGCTATTACTACCCCACAAAATCATGATTGAGGATGTGGCTAACAAGAGCTGTGGCTCAGGTAGAGTATGTCTGCTAATCTGAAGGTTGGTGTTCGGTCCTCAGCTCCTCTAGTAAAAGCATCCTTGGGCAAGATGCTGAACCCCAAGTTGCCCCTGATACATTCATCACTGTGTGCATTTTACAGTGAAAGTGCTTAGGTGTAATTTTCATTACATTTAATTCATTTAAATGGAGGCCATCAGGTGATCTCCAGCCTTACTGCAGCAGCTCATGTCCTCTCTTAAACCAAAGCCAATGAGAGACTCGTTCCACCACTTCTCACAGCCATCCTGCTTAGGCAGCTTTAAGGATTTTCATGAAATCTGGACCATTCCTTGGCATTGCACATGTTAGTCCACTTAATTCTTTATTTATTTATTTTTAGTATAATCTGTTATTGTCATTTCTTATGCCCACAAAAAATCTGCTATTGGTATTTCGTCTTCATGCTGGCTCTATATTAGAAGTCAGAGGAATACTTCAGTCGTCTGATAGTCGTGACCTTGTGTAGCCAAATATGTGTTATAATAGCTGAAAAAAGTGTGAAACAAGCATCAAATGAAGTGGAAAAATAACAAAATGATTAATAAACCAGCTGAGTTTGGTTTGGTCAAACTGTGGCCTTCTCTTTGCTCTTTCAGTGGCACCGCACGCCCACCACCCAGGAGACGGATGGCTTCCAGGTGAAGCGGCCAGGAGACGTGAGCGTGCGCTGCACTCTGCTGCTGATGCTGGAATACCAGGTGAGGGCGCCACGCCGTCTCGCTCCCATGCCCATAAATAGTCCGTTACTACACCATGACTAATCCGTGCCTTGAAATCAGCTGTTGTAGTGACAACCTGCAGGCCTCACGTTGCCGATAAACGCCGGCCTGCACAAACATTACAGTCCATTTAAGACGCCATTTAAACCTGACATCTGTTTCCAAGCCGGGGAAATACGATAAGGGTGAATGATGTGATGGAGCTGATGTAAAGCCTCTGATGTAGGCGGCTGTAGAAAGTGCTGTAATGTGATTATGTTGTCTCCGCAGCCTCCCCAGTTTAAGCTGGACCCTCGCCTGGCTCGCCTGCTCGGTATTCACACTCAGACTCGCTCCTGCATCATCCAGGCCCTCTGGCAGTACGTGAAGACCAACAAGCTGCAGGACTCACATGACAAGGAGTACATCAACTGTGACAAGTATTTCCAACAGGTGTGGACTCCCGGTGTTGCTGAAAATATGATTTCACCATTGCAACATGAGCAGTATGTATATAAACTCCACCAAAGCCAGAGACTTATTTTACAATTTTAAGGAAAGGGACTTGGATCAGCGCCATAATTTAAACTGCTTCCTCCTCTGCCTGCACTCTCCTAGTTTCATGAAATCTGGCTCAGTAGCTTCTGGGTAGACAAACAGCAGTGATCACATACCTCCACCTCAGCTCTCGCTTTGGCAGAGGAACAAATGAGCGCTCCATATTTTTATTCTTAGATTCTACGAAAGTAGCTTTTCCATGTGTTCCCCTGTCTCTGACATTATGTTTAATGTTAGCTTTCATGTCTCTGTGATAGTTAGCCCTTGGATGTAGCTGGTTTGCTTTGAAGGCTAGTTTTTCCTCATGTGTCTTATGTTGCTTTTACTTCCTGTTCCTGTTTTACTTCTGGTCTTCGTTTTTTCCCTTTTGTGGGATCATGTGTTTTCCAACCATGCATTCGTGTGCTTTTTATTTTTTCAGTTGTTCTGAACTAACTCTAGACTTTGGATTTGTTGGTTCTTTTAATAAGGCTCATATTTTGTCTATTTTATGACAGCTGTATGCCTGAGATGGAAATATTTGGGGTATCCCCAATCTATGACATCATACAGAGCCAAGAGTAGAAAAAAATGATCTGAAAGTGTTTAGAGCAGGACAAGTCTGGGTTTGTTTTCTGGCCTGGGCATCTTTATGAAACCTCATTTCTGACACAGAAAAAAAAATAAATTTCCCAGGCAGAGTAGAAATTTTTAGTTATTGTGTTTAAATTTCAACTTAGTAACTCAAAATTTAAGTTATTTCCTCAAGTTCATGTTATGTTCTTATAGGTTTGTAACAGTAACCCAAAAGTTTTACTTCTGGTTGGCCTAAAATTTTCTAAACAAGGTTCCATGCCTCCTAGGCCTACATTATAATTCATTATGGACACGGAAAGCTGGAGACCCAACGACTGACTAATCAATCAATTAAGTTTCAGTGAAGGCAAATCTTAATGTTTTACTTCACGTACATATTTTGGACAACTCTATGCTTCAAGCTTTGTAGGAACAGTTTGGGAAAGGCCCCTGTCTGTTCCAGCATCACTGAGACGGTGCACAAAGCAAAGTCCATAAAGGTGTGGTTGGATGAGTTTGGTGTAGAAATACTTGATTGGCCTGCACAGAGCCCACCTTTGGGATGAGCTAGAATGGAGACTGGAAGCCAGGCTCTCTGGTCCAACTTCAGTGTCTGACCTCACAAATGCTCTTCTGGATGAAATTTCCACAGCCTTCCTAAAAGAGTGGACATATGTATTGACAGATATAGCTGCAAAAGGGGCACCAATTTAGAGCGAGATGTCATAAAAGCTCCTGTAGGTGTAATGTGTAGGTGGCCCAATGCTTTGGTCTGTGTCGTGTATGTCAGAAAATAAGAAAGAAGCATAACCGGTTCACTTTAAAAGGAAAGTTATTTTTATTCTTAGATTTTCGACTGCCCTCGGCTGAAGTTCTCTGAGATCCCTCAGCGCCTCACCAACCTCCTCCTGCCCCCTGACCCCATCGTCATCAACCACGTTATCAGGTAGATTTTCCCCCTTTAATGCACGCAGAGAAGTCTACTGTATGAAATATGCATCACAGAAGATAAATAACACAACCAAGTACTAACCGAGAAGCATTTTTACACTATGCTTTGCATATTTATCCTTGCACAGAGAAGGTGCTATTTAAAGAGATATTAAATTCAAATAGCTTTATAGTATGAAAATGTGTTTACCTTGAAACTTTCTACTGACTTTTTCATCATACATAAATTAAGTATGGCATCATTTACCATACAAAAAAGAATATTTTAAGGCCAAACAATGTTGAACCATTACTGCAGCGCACTCTGGGTGACTTCACACCAGAGTAATGGGCTTTGGGACGCAAGCTTATTATGATTCAGGGAGGTTATTGTTTTCTACAGAAAAGGAAACAAATAAGAAAATAAATTTTTAACTTGGTAAATGTGTTGAACGGACTTGAGGGCTCCCAGGTGGATTTATGGAAAGCTTCCTCTATGTAAGGATGCGTCTCACTTCGCATTTTCTTTCAGCGTGGATCCCAACGACCAGAAGAAGACGGCCTGCTACGACATCGACGTGGAGGTGGACGACCCCCTGAAGAGCCAGATGAGCAGCTTCCTCCTCTCCACCGCCAACCAGCAGGAAATTGCCTCACTCGACAACAAGGTGAGATCGCCATCATCACAGAATACTCTTTCTCTGTATAGCACACGTCTTCTTTCATGTTACACACTGTGGTGGTGAAATTTGGGAATAATTCACTTTTAAGCTACATTATTCACAAAGGAAGCGGTTTTATTATTGCAGTAGTTTGTTTGCTGTGGATTTCTCACCCAGCTGTGATAAATGCGAAAGCTGTTATTTATGTTTCACTGACAGATTTTAACTTTATAGCCAACATTGTTGTTGGAGCTGAGCAGGAAGGAAGGGTGGGACAAACAACCAGAAATACACGTGACAGAAAACACACTGAAAACATGTACTGCTGCTCGAGACCGAGTTTTCTTTGTCTTTTACAATATTTTGTCCAACTTAAAGCCGTTTTATACAGTACTGTGCAGAAACCTTGAGTCGTTTCCTTATATTTTGATGGAAAAATGGGAAATAGGTGCAGTGATTTATTGAAACGTGCAAACACTTTTTTAATACCTACAGCTTCTTTTTTTGTCCTCCACTTGTCCAGTTTCTTACATTTTTCTTAAGTTTTCAGCTAATAGCTCTTTGGAAATCACTTTGTTGGTGCAAAAATCCTATTTTATGCCTGTCAAACTGTGGTATTTCTGGCATTTTCATAGATGCAGCTAAAGAAATGGAAACAAAATATGTGCTTTCATGACAAGCCGCTAATTTAAAATGGATTCTTTGCTTAGTTGTCTGTTATGTGTAGACACAACGTTAGTAAATCTCTTTATTTTGGTGCCTTTTTTGTGCTTGAATGATTCGTAAGTCAGTCTTAAGTGGCTGAACAAGGGAAAAAAATTGCTCTGAAAATGCTCAGGTATAAGGACTGGACTGAAAATGGGTGAAAAGGCAGCAAATGCCCAAAGAAAAACCTTGAAAGACCTGAAAACTGGAGGGATTTTGCTCGAGACCACTTTAAAAAATTACAAGAAAGTCTGGCTCCTTGGAAGTAAAATACAAAGAAATTATAGGTGAGTCAAGTCTTTGGCATAGTTGTTGTGTCTCCATAATAGCAAAGGACCTATTTCTGAACTTCTGAGAATACTCTCGATTCTGCATGATGCAAGTCTTGCAAATGTCATTTCCATTAATGCACTTGTTTTCTGGTGTTCAAGCTTCCTCCCACAGTCCAAGCACACGCTTTAGGTTAACTGATATTTCTAAACTGTCCGTGTGGATTGGTCACCTGTCCATGGTGCATCTAACTTCCTGCTCGGTGACAGCTGGTACAATATGCTCCCGCCCCTCAGCGACCCTGAAACAGACAAGCTGTTAATGAGATGGATGTATGGGTGGATAGATGGATCAATTTCAGTGTTCACCTAATTAAATTCATCATTTTTCTAACACCAAATAGAATGACAGAAGACATACCAGTGAGAGAATTATCAAATACAAGCCCGAGTTAGCTCGAGTCGATATGTTTTCATGTAAAATAATCAATTATTGTGACCTGTTAAAGCACTGAAGGATGGATAATCATGAATAATGAGCTAACTCCCTGGTGTCACATGCTTCTGTAGCAGGAAGAATAAATATTTACGACCTTGATATTAAAATTCAACACTTTTATCAACATTTAAAAGCTGCTTTGTATGTGAACCATCTTGTTTTCTGCAGATCTGCAGGTTTAAAGCTCAGAAAGTGAATGAATACAGAGTTATGGTTCATACTTTACGCAAAAAAGTTGATTCTGTTTCGTCACTCATCCAAGTGACTGAAGAAGTCACTTGGATGAGTGACGAAATGTTTCTCCCTCTGAAAACGCTACGTCCAGATGAACAGAATCAACTTTTTTGCGATTTACTTACCTGGATGATTGAGCATGCATCAAGACGTTCATACTTTAAAGCTCAAAATGTTAAGTAAGGTAAAGTGTAAAATTGCCTCCATGTTTGTCTGTGAAGGCTCGAAAGCTAACCATAACTCCAACCATAGGCAGAAAACCAATCAGGGAAACGAATAATAAAAAAATCATCCCCACTGACACACATCAAAAACTACTTACATGTTTCCCCAAAAAGTCAGAAAAGATGGATGAAGCCTCTGGGTCTGAAAAGTGAAGCCAGCGAGGCAGCGCCTTAAATCTTCATTCTTCCTAATGACCAGCAGTGGGCGACTCCTCTGGCTGCACAAAGAAGTCAGTGTTATTTCCCACTTGATCTGTAGTCTCAGTAAACACTTTTCCTCACGAGTTCATGGGCACAGTCGCAGGTTGCAGACCGTGCTGAACTCTGTGTGGTTTTATTTTGAAAAACTTGAAAAAAGGTCCCCTTCAGAGTGAAACGACGACTAACTTGTGATCCTGTGAGTCCAGAGCGTACAGTATTCGCAATTTTTCAGTCAGGCCCTCCAGCCACTCTCTTTTTACACCTGGTTTTAAACCGCTAAGATGGTTAACGCTATGAACACTCAGCTTGAGACTTCACAAACAAATGCTACCTCCATCTTTTATATACAGTCTGTATTTTTTCTTACATCATAAGCCAAAAATCCCCTCCTTCATAGCACGTTCATACACCAAACTACCATCCTTTTTCATATGCAGTTGGGAGTTGTGTTCTTTTAAACTCAACAAAAATTTGGTTAAATGAGTGAATTTTAAAAAGATTAGAAAAGGTGTTTAGATTCCCTCGGTTGGTTATTTGATCAATAAATTTCAATAAAACTTGTAATACAAGAGAATCACTGTTGAGGCAGGTCAGTGAAAATTTACCCTGCTCACCTTTCCAGGTGGTGTAGACTTCTGGATCTTTGGTGTCCCAGTGTTTTATGTGCAGCGCCAGCCATGACAGATTTTTTTTTTTCTCAGGCAAACTTATTTGTTCTCAAATTTTCCCCACTCTGTATGTTCCCTCACATCTATCTCGATAGTTTCGTCAATCTCCTTCCAGGACTTTGCCCTCATCTGTGAGTTCTTACAACGAGGAGATGATAAATCACTGAAAAATTCAAAAACTGTGTCCAAAAAAAGTAGCTGGAAACGCACAGGAGGAATCGACTGAACAGGCCAGTCACAGTGGATACAGGCTCTGTAACATTTCCAGCCTACAGCGTAGATTTGACACAGAAGTTTAAGTCCGCTGTTAGCCTCTGTGCTGCTGAGGTCTGCAGATCAGAAGTCTCTGTCCTCCTCCCACTGTTAGATAAAGTCAGTTTTCCTGAGATATTTTGCTTTTCCTGCTATCATTTTCACAGGATAATTGCAGCACTAAATGAACAAACAGAAACAGCGCTGTGACGTGTGATGTGTGTGTTTCCGTTCAGATCCATGAGACCATCGAGTCCATCAACCAGCTGAAGATCCAGAGGGACTTCATGCTGAGTTTCTCCAGAGATCCCAAGGGCTACATCCAGGACTGGCTCAAATCCCAGAGCCGAGACTTTAAGGTTGCACACTTCTTTTTATATCTCCGCTCGTTCGATGGCTTTCAGGCCGCATGTTAGCCGACAGACGTCCTGTGGACGTTGAATGAAAGTGGAAAAGAAAAAGCAGAAGGAGAATTCATTAATGTAAATTAAAGAAACTAAAGATGGGGGGGTGTCATTTAATAGTGATGATTTCTCTTTAATTGCACTAATGAGTATTCATTTGTTTAATTCAATTAATGACTATAATTAGTGTTCAGCAATATATTCACAAACTAAAAGCCCAAACCCAGCTGGAGCACCCTCGAGGCTTCAGTTTGGCAGTTTTTGAGACGAACTGTCGTAGGAACAAGTGGATCGATCGCTGCCCGCTGCAGACTACATGGATTGTTTTGTTAATTAATGCTAAAAATAGACCTGCTTGTAACGGCTGTGTCGTCCCTTCGGCCGCAGTTAATGACAGACGTGGTGGGGAACCCTGAAGAGGAGCGGAGGGCGGCGTTCTACCACGAACCCTGGTCCCAGGAGGCCGTCAGCCGCTATTTCTACTGCAAGGTGACTTGCGGACACCTTTACCTGTAAGCTCTGCGTCCATATGTTCGCATGACAGCAGTCACACTTACCTCCTTCTGCTCTTCCCCGTGACAGATCCAGCAGAGGAGACAGGAGCTGGAACAGGCCTTAGCGGTCCGCAACACCTAAACAAAAGAGGCCCTTCTGGATTCCCGAATCTGATTTCAGAGCCGCTCCTCTGTGTGTGTGTGTGTGTGTGTGTGTGTGTGTGTGTGTGTGTGTGTGTGTGTGTGTGTGTGTGAGGTCATCGCTGATGTCTGGTGAATCCTTAAACCTCTACAGTCTAAAGGAGGCTTCATCTCAGAGGTGACTAATCAATTTCATAGCTGTGTTTTGAAGTTAAATCAGTGAGGAGGGGTTCACCAGACAGCAGCAGTGTACTGTGGTCCCCCATCCCCTCCATGTCCCGTTTTAGCGCAGGACTGCGAAGGCATCGCGGTTGAAAGCGTGGATTCAGCCCCTCGGAGGTCAACATCAGTTTCTGCTCTGTATATAAACGTCACTAGAAAAACTCCTTCTCGACCAGCTGCTCGCACGCCACTGTGTTTTCGGACTCTCGTCTCAAGACTGTGCAGTGAGAAACGCTCATGACGTAACCCGCTGACACAGTCAGACCCCCGCGGCTGCTCTGGATGAGTCTTTATTTTGTTTTTTAATTATTTTTTGGGAGCGTGCTTTTCCTCTGTCCTCGTTAGGGGAAGAGCGTGCTCGAATTGTCGATTAATTACACCAGCAAAGTCGCGACGACAGCGTGACGCACCGGGTGGTTGCACAGGATGCTGCGTGTAAACCAGAGGTGTGGATAGAAAAAAAAAGAATAGAAAAACAAGACTTCTTTTTACAGTAAATTAACCAAACTAAAGTATTATGACATTATCAGCTCCATCTGTTTATACTATAGTAAGAATAAGTGTTTCGATGAAGGGAAAAAAACAAACAGTATTGATCCTGAACATAATAATCATAGAGAAACAGATATGCCTCTAAATGTTCTGTCACTCACTGCCTCTTTGTCACGTCATACTTTTTGCCCGTTAGCGTCCCGAAGGTTTTACCAAAGGTTGCAGCGAGAAGAGAGAGCGATCACTGAAACAGATGTTGGCAAGATCCCAGACCTGGGTTTAACAGAAACAACTGAATAAATCCAAACACGCCAGAGTATTTTCAGGAAAAAAAAAAAGTGCTCCCAAAAGCTTTCCTTAACTCTTGAACTCTTGCATCAGCGAACTTTTAAGCTCGGGTCTGTGGATTTTTGTCTATTTCTACTTTTTTTTTCATGTTACAAACACGCATTAAAAAAAAAGAGAGAGAGAGAAATGAATTTCTTTTCTACAGATGTGAATGTAAATATGTTTTTTTTTCTTCCCCTT
>VVHJ01000314.1:0-11019 GCA_015107715.1 Tylochromis polylepis | reverse complement strand
TTAAAAAAGGTCCCCCCCCCCCCCCCCATGTAAAAGAACAGTTCTGCCTTATTTAACAATGTAATGCAATAAGTTTGTCTGAATAAATGGAACATTTAAAAACAGCAATTTAATTCGAGAAGACTTTATTGTTAACTGTAATGAATACAGTGTTTGTATCCAAAAAAAATCAAAAGCTTTTAAGGAAAATAAACTATTTTACATATCTGTAAACAGGGAAAAAAAAGCTTTGAAGGGATTACAGAAGTTCCTTTGGGCCCTGGGGTGAGTCCCATGGCTGCATAGATGTTATGTTACAGCCACTACACTGCACTGAATGAGGCTCACTGATGTAGCAGGAAAATGGCTAAACTTTCCCAAAAAAAACAGTGGCATAACTGATAATAAAAGAGGGCTACTTGTAAAAGACAGCTGAGGCTGGTGCATCACCAGGATGCAGCTCAAATGACTAGTTTTCATGTGACGAGAGCTTACACCCATGCAGGGTGAGCTGGGTTATAAAAACCATTAAGTCTTCAGTCTGGATTTCACTTTTTAAATTTTTTTTCTTTTTTTAATACTTAAAAAGCTGCATTCATGTCAAATTAAGCCATCCAGTTTTTAGAGTAATTCAACACTGTACGATGGCGCATTTTTATTAAACTCTTGCCTAACTCGAACTCCTGTAATAACAGTATAGATATCTGCTAACAATACAAATACTACTTTCAAATAGTCAAGCTAAAAAAAAAACCTCAATTACTTCTACTGATAAATCCAGTATGACTTGAATACAGCTTCAAAATTAAAGATAAAGTTAATTTCAATGCAGATGATCAGTGGAAGACATTTATCTGCCTTCATGTCCGTCTAAAACATTTGAACCGTATTTGGTTTAACTGGCTAATTGTTGTTTAGATTCATAATACCTTAGATAAAGTCTGTTAGTCATTGCATGCTGTTGTACATTCCCAGCATAAAGTATATTTCTGCCACTTGGCTCCAACCTGAGGCCTGTCCTATGAAGCTTCAGGGTTACAAAGGTGGCTCCTTCTTAGTGGGGTGACATGATGCAGGCCTTACCTGACAGAGCTAGAATACTGAAAAGTTTAATAACTTGCAGCCATTTTTTTCCCTCCTGGATTAAGAGGAGCTAAACTTCAGTAATATAGTAGTGCTGCTTTGGCTGCAGTTGCTGTGTGGTTGTTTTTTTTCTTCACAATCTTCTAGTATTACATTTTTACCATCTTCATACAACATGCCACTCTGCTGCCAGTACACCTATCCATATTTCACAGCCATGTGAACGTGCTTATGTCTGGACTGACAAATCCTGGGTGGACTTCTCCAGTTAACAACCACCTTTGTGTGACCGTTTAGCCTGACTGCTGGGGCAAAGTGAAGCCAGATAAGGAAAAGTTATCTGGGGTATGTTGAAGCTGCTTCGTAGTACAGGCCCCTGGAGAAACACAGGTTGCTCCAACCTGTAAAGCTGCGCATAAAGCTATAAAGTTTTACAGATGGCATTTGGGGCTGCAGAGTATTAAATAGTGATTAATTCTCTATATGTAAACGTTAGAAAAGACGGAGCTGTTGAACACAACACTCCTGTTTAAGGTTTCAACTCAGCGCGCATGATTGACAGATTAGTGGCACTAGCTGCGGTTGAAACAGTGCAAGTAGGAGGAGTGTTTCATCAATTACGCTTTGTCCAGATGATCCTGGAGGCAGCATCTCAGAGGGGCTTAAAGAGGGGCTTAAAGAGGGGCTGGGGGCAGTCGAAGCTCCTGATGCTCACTGGGCTTCAAACTCCTCGTCTGAGACGTCATCAGGGGAAAGGGTGCGAGTGTTACTGGCCCGAATACTGTTGATGTTGGTGCAAGAGAGGAGGCTAGCAATTCCCATCAGACTCACCCCGGTGCCGTCCAGGTTCACCTGAGCCAGGTGCATTTGTTTCAGGAACTTTAGACCTGAAGGGAAAAGGAGAACATATGCTGGGTCTGTTCATCTGAGCAAACAAAGCTATTAAATCAAAGACCACCTTAGAGCTGGACGTTACCGTGATCTGTGATCCGCGTGCGGCTGAGATTAAGCTTAACGAGCTGATTGCAGCGGATCAGACCTTTCCTCACCACGTTGTCCCCCACCTGAGTGCTGGCTAACCCCAACACCTGGAAAAAAATAACAGAAAAATAGCAAAATATTAAAACCTCTGCATGAAAGTTTTTTTTTTAATCAACATAAAATAACATAAACTAGTCTTTACATTTTTATTTAGGCCCACTCTGAAGGCCCCATGATCGGTTTCGTTCTGCAAAAGAGTTTAACTGTGATGCTAAAATAATAAATTGAAGCACAGCTAGTATAAAATAAGATGATTATCTGGTCAGAGAGCTGGGGTGTCAAAATTAACTGTGAAATGAGAATCACATCCATGATCAGACATACTTTACTAACATGGTTTAATTTAATCAAACATGTATGTCCCATAGATCGATGTCACATACAATCATAGACAGTATAAAAGACAGGTGTAGCTTCTGTGTTTGAAGAGTGAATCTAGTTCAGAAATGCCTGTTTTTTTAATGCCCACCAGATGGCGATAATTGTGGATACAAAAGGACCAGTCCTATTGAAGTCTACAGCAAAACAGCTCTCTGACTTGACCTCAATAATCACCTACCTGGTAAGTTTATGGGAGCAGACACCCATTTTAGGTCATACTAAATAAAATATTAAGTCTATTTTGTAAATCCATCCATCCATTCTCTTCTTATCTAATTCAGAGTCAGTCTATCCTAGTTGTCACAGGGCACAGATCACCAACCTATCACAGGGCTACTATTTACACTCACACAAGGATAAAGCGACACCTGGATAGCACTTATTGGGAAAGTCACCTGAAGGTGTGGCAGACAGGTGATGAGGTCGGCCACTCCTCGGCTGGTGACTGCAGTCCGATCCAAACAGAGCTCCTGCAGCTCCTGCAGGCATCGCAGGGAGGGAAGCCCTGCATCTGTCACCTGAGTGTTGCTAAGCGACAGCTTCTTCAATCTACACAAAGTACACACAAAACTCCTGTCAGCATTTTAACCACAAGGAAACACTTGATGGGATGACATCAGTGAGTGTGGGAAGGACCTGGTCAGGGTGGAGAGGTGGCCGACTCCCTGGTCCGTGACCTGTGTGTAGTCTGTCAGGTCCAGCTCTGAGAGCAGAGTCAGTCTGGAGAGGAATGACAGCCCGTTGTCTGTCACAGAGTGGCGTCCAGGGAGGGTGATGCGAGTCAACTTCAGACCTAAAAGTAAAGTAGACACCTCACAGATTCACCACAGACTTTGATACTGCAGGCTCACTCCATGTCTACCCTCATTCTTTTAATTCTTTTGCTTTATGTTCTACAAACCTGAGATGATCTGAAGAGCATGACTGCCATCTGCTACAGGGATTCCCACCAAAGTGAGGGAAGTCAGGGCAGGGTGGGTAGCAAGGTGCTCCAGAGATGCCTCCGTCACACCTGTCCCATCCAGATTGAGGGTCTGCAGGCTGGACATCGCTGCTAGAGCTGTCACATCCTTAACCTGGAAGAAAAACGCACAGCAAGGCGAGTAAATATCACTGAAGATCAGAGCGGTGGAACAGACCTTGCTAACTGAGGTAAAGTACTTTAGTCTGTTTGATGCTGAGAAGTCGCAGCTGTGGCACAGAGGTGGGGAGCACAGCTAGAGTGGTTTCAGTCACTGCTGTCTGGTTCAGGCTTAGCTGAGAGAGGCAGGACGGCGCTGACTGGAGGTACAGTACCATTCCAGCATCTGTCACTTTGGTCTGGTCCAGGGACAGGAAACACAAGCTCTTCAAACCTTAAAGGGATCAGCAGAAGGAAAATATGTAGATAATACACTATGTTGAATAAAACTACTTAAATAAGACAGCTTATTAACAGCTTATTCTGAGATTCAGTTTTGTAAATGTTGTCAACAGTGATGTTTGTGTGTGTCCAACCTGTGATATGCTGCAGGCAGGAGTCAGTCAGCTTGCTACAGGAGGCCAGATTGAGGTACTGGAGTTTGACCAGGGTGGACAGGATACACAGACCAGAGTCTGGGAATAAAAATAAATAAAAAATAAGGACAAATTGCAGAACAGACTTTGCAGAAATTTCACAACTAAATGGACAAAAAGCCTAAAAACTACCAGATATAAAATGTTTTACCAGTGATGAGAGGTGAGTTGACTAAACTCAGGTGCTTCAGGGCAGTGAAGGTCCGCAACTGCCGTAGGAGCTCATTGGTGGAGTATGGGTAGCTGTTTAAGACAAACTTCTGGATCGGGCAGCCGAAGAACAGCTCCAGGCTGCGTGGACGTAGCAGCCTCTCATGAGACATGTGGTTGAGCAGAAGCTCTGCTAGCTCTGGGGTCAGGCCTGCTAGACTGCTGCTGTACTGCATGCTGGGAGCTGAAAGGCACAGAGTCAAGAGTCACACCAGCGAGTAAACAAAGCTGTGAGGCACAATTCTGGAAAGTCTCCAGGACTCTTACCAGCCATGAGGTGGACCGTTGCGCGGATGGCCAAGGCACATAGTGAGGGCATGCTGGGTGCTCTGAAGGGTCTTTTAGGGGGTGATGGCTGTCCTTGGGAGGCATGGCGGTCTTCTTGCTGTACGGCTCGTTGAAGACGCTCAACAGCAGCCTGACCTGCAGCCGCGGGCGCCAGCGGCCCTCCCGCATCCTCAGGGTCTGCTGCTTCCTCTTCTGGGCCCTCTCTGAGACACACAAACACAAGTTGCGTCCACGTGTTGTATTTTAATATACAGATAAAGGAGCCTGTAGTGAGCATGAAGCGCCGCAGCAAATTCCCAGCCACAGCTTCCTGATATCAGTCACGTCTGACCACCACAACCAGCTGCTTCGTATGCACTTCTTATACTAACGTGTAGTTACTGTTTGAAAATGGATCCCATGCAGGCAGTGTGCTGACTGACCAGCATTTATTAGCAAACACTAGTGTTTTATGAGAAAAATGGACTTCTTTATAAAAATCTAAAGGGCATAAGTGTTTTGCTGCATTTGAACATCATAAAGGAAATATCATTGATATTATATTTGTAAAATCTGAAATAATATGGGGCTTATAAGAAGGTATAAATAACTGCTTTAGCCATTTAGCTCCATTAAATTTTATTCATTTAAGGTAATCTCCAGAGCGCCCCCTACTGTATTTTTGTGCAATGGAATCAACAGTAAGTGGAACGGCTCTGATGAGCTGAAATATCCACTTTTACTTTTGTATAAGTTGCATACAGTCAAAATGCTTTAGCTTAACTTAAAGTGGCTTTAAAGACCAAAACTAACATTTGGATAGTCGGGTTATTACTGACTATTGCTGCACAATGAGACACATTGTGACTATAAGCATCCATATTTCTTGCTGATGCTCAGATATTATTGTCTGTATCCACTTTTCTCTGTGTTAATGGTCTTTTCTTCTTGCTCTGCAGCTCATAGAAACTTTATCTTTTTAAAATGTTGGTACAAGCTTTAAAGCATCCTCCCCATCTCCACAACAGTGAAGAATTTCTTTCAGCCTATAACCAGACACTTAGACTGAACTGGAGCTCCAAGACCATTTTCAAAAAGCACTTTTTCTAGTCATATACTATCTTTTTTTCTTTTGTTAACAGGGTGTTACTATAAAACAGATTAGTTTGGATACAACGGAAGTTGAAAAAGTGGTGAAGTGTGCATGCACCTTCAAACTAATTCAATGCATCTACTTGCAAAACACTTCAGATTGCATGATTAATGCGTGTAATGTGAAGGACTGTTAGGGCCACATTAATAAAAATAATATTTCAAAATAATCATTTGAGAATGAAATGTAAATTTCAAGAGTAAGGTCATCTTACTCAGTCCACCAAGTAAAGGTGAGTTTTTTACCTGTATTGTTAACTGGTATTACTTCATATCACACTGGGTTTTGGGTCCTAAAAGAAAGCTAATGTTTTTGTAGCTTAAAAACATTCTCAACACAGTATTTCATTTTTCTCTTAATGAGGCATCTAACACTCTTTCGTACTATAAAGCAGTATGATCGTAGTGCTTAATCCTATAATACATGAGTGCCATTCTATTTAAACACTCGCCTGAGTCGATTTCCTTGCCCTGGCCAGTGATGCCAGGGCTCAAATCCTCCTCGAATCCTGTTCTCTGGAAAGAAAGGCAGCCTGGGCATTCCTGTGAAAGTTTCACAAATGAAAACTGTAATCCATCCAAAAATACTCCAATGCCACTGAGCTGAAGCTACAGATGTTTTCTAACACTGGTACGTCAAGAAAAAAAACTTTATACCACACACCTCTGATCAGCATCTCTGATTCTCCTTGAACTAGCTCTTCTCAGTGTCTGGTTCACATTCAGAATACAATACCATAACTACACACTGATTGGCTGACCCCACCTGTAAGCGCTAAGTAAACTCAGCAGTTCTGACCTGTGTGCTGTATGTCTGACAAAAAGGGGCATTAACCTACATATTTCTAATACCAATCGCTCTTACAGCGTGGCACACATTAGCAGGCCAATCTGTACACTAGGCCACTATGCAGTGTAACAGTAAGAAAACAACCTCAAAGGGAGAGGCCAGGGTCAGCTGTTTCTGACGTGTGTGCAAAAAGCTCACAGCGGATGAATAATGGAAACATATGGAAACAGGAACAGAGGAACGGGGGGAGGAGGGAAGCAAGAAAAATGTAGGTCAAAGGAGGGATGAAGTAACCACACTGTGGAGCAGTACCGTTCGGCATGTGAAGCGGTTCTTCCTCTCCTTCTTGGTCCATATCAACATCTACGGGAGCATCTTCGGCATCACCAGGAACCAATCTCTGGCCTTGACCTGTTGAACCCCCAGAATGTCATCCAGTGACTTCACAGCCATTTAAATAACATTTAATACGCTCAGTTGATCAAATAACTGAGCCCAAACAGCCATGAAGAGGTGCAGTGTTACAAGTGTAAAGAATCCCATTAGCTGATATACAATGTGTAATCTGATCGGGCCACCCAAGTGTATTAAAGGGGACCTGTTATACTCCTTTTCATACTCCTTACGTTTATTTTTGGACTCTACTTGCACGACTACCTATGCTGGGTCTCATGCAGCCCCCTTAGTTCATGCACTCTTAAGCAGTTTTAGCACCTCTTCCTTTAAGGCTCTTTAAACCAACTGATTGGCTGCCCCTCCCAGCCAACAGCAGGTGGATGGGACTTCTGTGTTCACAGTCAAAGTCATGTCTGCGGTAATACTAAGGATATGCCCTCTCTCAGACATCATAGAGAGCAATAGAGGTAGAAAAATCTGTCAAACAGAGTAGTTGTAATACTTTATAAGTCAGAGGGAGCAGGTGGGTTGGCTTAGAGCACACAATATGATTATATTATATTTATAAGGAAATCCCCTCTAGCTGATTCAGACCTGATCCAAGAAAATAAAATAAAATAAATAAATAAATGAACAGAGTACTTTTACCTCACAGGGATTACTTGTACATATACTGACTTCATTATTTTAAATGTTTAATATGAGCACGTACCATCGGAACAGTATACATATGGCAGAAAATGGTAGATTTTTTTTAATGGCTGTCAAAGTACATTTGTCAATTATGTGTAATAATTAAAGCTGTCCATGTGACATGATAAATGTATGGTGGACAATCCCCTCGTTCGACCATTTCGATGGTCCCACCCAGCTGCTTCTATGGGGAGTCTCTTTCCACAGATGGACTCCATGGCTAAGAGCAGAACAGTTACGTTACTCCGTTACGTTACTTATTTTTTATTGCTTTTTATATTTTATTAAATTTCAAATAAAATGATACGTATTTTATTGTATTTAAGCTATTTTGTTATAGGAAATGTTTAATCTTTTGCCTGCTGTAAAACAGAAATTTACCAACTTTTGGGATAAATTTTGTTTTATAGGTGCAAATAAAGTAAATCACACTTACCCCAGAAATGAAAAGGTCCAGGCAGTGAAGGGGGAACTCCAGGAATCCCTGCATAATTCACTGCCTCTTCCCACAGCTGGTTAGGTAGTGGAGGAGGTATAACAGGGACCTGATCTCCCACCATGTCCTGGCCAGGAGGAGGCTGAGGAGGCGCAACACAAGGAGGCGGCTCAGCGCTGTGACCTGCTGGACTTGGTGGATCCTGAGGCGTCTCTGGAGGAGTGGTCTGAATACACAGTGCAGCGTTAGGAGTAAGGCCGAGAGAGCGCAGGGAACAGGCAAGCTCTGCCTCCCCAAAGCGCTTCCGTGGGAAACCCTGAAGGAGAGAAAAGGAGGGTAGGGAGGGGTGACGTCCGGTGATGTGCTCCACAACGCTGCGCAGAGGGGCATCAGCTGAGAAGCGCTCACGCATGGACTCACCGGACGGCAGCCGAATCTGCAGCAAAACACAAATATACATGACACGGTTATTACAGTTAACTTCAACTAAAAACTAGAAATGATACTGTGTCCTTAAAAACTGAATCAAAATGAAAAAAATATATAGAGAAAGAGGAAATATTTTTAGTTTTTGCCAATATGATGTCACACTTTCAACACATTAACATAGGGAAGTATTAGTGCATACAGTGGTAAAATAAGTACTGAACACGTCACCAATTTTCTAGGTAAATTTATTTATAAAGGCACTATTGACATGAAGTTCTCACCAGGTGTTACAACCCATCCAATCCACACATGCAAAGAAATCAAACCACAGATGTCCATACATTAAGTTATATGTAATAATGAGAAATGACACAGGGAAAAACACATAAAGACAGGGACGTGCAAAAAGCCATTAAAGGCATGACACCAGCTGAACTCTATCAGTAGTTAGAACGCAATCCTGCCACTCAGCGCAAATTATCAGCTGCTTCAGTTCCAACTGATGGCCTGTGAAAAGGTGTCTCATCGCCAAGGTGTCACACAAGAAACATCTCATGATGGGTAAATGAGCTCTCTCAAGAACTTAGCAAACCATACTGGTGGCACTAGTTGCAGGAGAATTTCTAAACTTCTGTAGGTTCCAGTGAGCACTATTGGGGCCATAATCTGGAAGCGGAAAGTACATCATTTCACCATAAACCGGCCCTGACCAGGTGCTCCACGCACGATTTCAGACAGAGGAGTGAAAAGAGTTATCAGAAGAGTTGTATAAGAGCCAAGGACCACTTGTGGTGAGCTACAGAAAGACCTGAAAGAAGCAGGTACAATTGTTTAAAAGAAAACAATAAGTAATGCACTCAATCACCATGGCCTGTATGCACGCTCACCAAGCAAGACTCCATTGCTGAAGAAAAAGCATGTTGCTGAACAACATTTAGACAAGCCTATGAAACAGAATATAGTCTGGTCAGATGAGACCAAATCTGAATTTTTTTGGATGCCATAGTGCACACCATGTTTGGAGGTCAAAAGCACTGCATATCACCCCAAAAACACCACACCAACAGTGAAGTTTGGAGGTGGGTTCATCATGGTGTGGGGCTGTTTTTCAGCATACGTTACTGGGGCGCTTCATATAATTGAAGGAAGTATGAATGGAAAAATGTACTGAGACATTCTTGATAAAACTCTGCTGCCATCTACCAGGATGATGAAGATGAAACGAGGGTGGACAGCAAGACAAAGATCCTAAACACAGCCAAGGAAACGCTCGTTTGGTTTGAGAGAAAGAAAATAAAGCTGCTAGAATGACCCGGCCAATCACCTGACCTAAATCCAGTTGAAAATATCTGAAAAGAACTAAAGGTCAGAGTTCACAGAAGAGGCCCACCGAACCTTCAGGATTTGAAGAGTGTTCATTTGGAAGAACGGGCCAAAATAAAACCTGAGCAATGCATGCAACTAGTTTCTCCATACAGGAGGTGTCTTGAAGCTGTCATCACCAACAAAGGCTTTTGTGCAAAGTATTGAATACATTTCAGCAAGGGTGTTCAATACTTGATTTCTTTGCATGTGTGGATTGGATGGGTTGTTACCCACACCTGGTGTGAATTTCATGTCAGTAGCATCTTTAGAAATTGGTGTGTTCAATATTCATTTTACCTGCTGTTTGTTTACTGACCCCGGTCTTGTCTACATGACTAAGAATAACTGCCTTCACAAGTGGTTTGTTTGTATTGTAACATCATCTTCGAACTAACATTGAAACTAATAAGAAGTATCATCATCATCATCATCATTTATTTATACAGCACTTTAAAAACACACCCGGTGTACCAAAGTGCTGTACAATACAAATATAAACATAATAATAAAATAGTGAAAACCAGACATAGCAATAAAATTAATAAAAATTAATAAAAATGTCAGTTGCCCACAGAGTTAAAAGCCAGGGAATAAAAATAGGTTTTCAATCTAGACTTAAAAACTGGCACTGATGTAGCCTGTCTGATATGGAGAGGAAGGTTATTCCAGAGCACTGGAGCCGCAACAGAGAACGCTCGGTCTCCTCTAAGCTTCAGCCGTGACTTCGGGACCGAAAGCAACATCTGCTCAGCTGACCGAAGCGAACGAATGGGGACATGGGGCTTCAACAAATCAGACAGATAAACAGGTGACAGACCATTTAGAGATTTAAAAACCAATAAAAGGACTTTAAAACGAATCCTAAATTCAATCGGAAGCCAATGTAGAGAGGCCAAAACCGGAGTGATGTGGTCGAATTTCCTTCTGCCAGTTAAAAATCGTGCCGCAGCATTTTGCACTAGTTGCAAGCGTGACAAAGTGCTCTGCCCAACCCCTATTAAAAGAGAATTGCAGTAGTCCAAACGTGAGGTAATAAAGGCATGAATAACACTTTCCAGGTCACGCTTGGACAGAAAGGGCTTAACCTTCGATAAGCGTCTGAGGTGATAGAATGCTGATTTTACCGCCCCGTTTACGTGACCATCAAAGGTAAGTGCAGATTAATATAACACACAGGTTGCCCAGGAATGCTTCTGCATTAAAAAACTATGCAACTGTATGATTTTCTTTTTGACTGAGA
>VVHJ01000305.1:0-10608 GCA_015107715.1 Tylochromis polylepis | reverse complement strand
TGTCCTTGCGGGGATAAAAAAAAAAAAAAAAAAAAATGTTGGATCAAACCGTTCAGTCGGGTAGCTGGAGCAACGCTCTAATGGGATCTTCACCAATCTGTCATCGAGGCCCACAAACAATGATCTGTCATTATGGAGGATTTGCAGACTCTTTATCGGCCCCACTTTCCCTTCAGGCAGGATCCTGAGCTCCTCCAGGTAGCAGTCATGCAGGCTTTTATTGGTTGTGGAGAGAGCCTTCAGAATGGTGCCATATTCTTTTAAGACAAGAGGAACAAGAGGCAAGCTCCAGGACGGCGGATAAAAAGTCGGTTCAGGTGATTATTTTCGAATTGATAATTAGAACGTGTCTCACCTGTGCCGATGTACATGACGTGGTAGAGAGACTGTCGGCCCTGCACGATATCCACCACCAGCTTGGAGAAACGCAGGTTGTCCTGGGTGAGCAGGGGGTTGACGGTGACTGGCTGGACCACGTCGTTCATGAGGAAGAGCCGCTGGGCATCCTGGAGGCTGCGCTCTGTCAGGTTTCCCCCATTGGCGCCCTCCTCTAATGTGCCACACTGAGCAGGTCAATAAGGAGGCAGCAGGAAGGCGTTCAGTGAAAGGGAAGCTTCTTATACTGTGTTATTATGGAGAGTCTGCATAATTCATAATCCAGAAAACTCTTATTTGTAATATACTGGCCAATTATGCAGTCTCTTAGTTCTCCGTCTAGCTGAAACATTTAAGCACACGTCTCTTAAGATTCTCCTTCTCAAAAGCCCATTTTCTTCTGATGAGCTGCTCCTCATTCAATGTTTGTAATCACCTCCACATAAGCAAGGGGTGTTAAACATAAGGGCTGGAGGCCAGAATCGGCCCAGCAAAGATTACAATTTGGCCCACTGGGAGGCGTTAGAAAATGTGAAGGGGATACATTTAACTGTATTTTCATAAATTTTACAGCTTTTTCAACTGATAAAGTCCTCCCCTACGGCCACGCATGCTACACCAAAGTAATGAAGTTACAGATAAACAGTTAAATGTTCCAGTTTTCCTTACAGTGTGTCCACAGTAAAGTCCTCCGATAGATATCTTATTGATTAATATTTCCTGCTGAATTAGAATCAGATCTTTGTGGATAACGGACAATTTTCGTTAGGCGTGTAAATAGTTTTGTGCATGCTAGCTTAATGACACACAGGCAACAGATGCTTCATTAACGACAACATTTGTTAAGCTTTTTCTTGTTTTATATTTAAGGACAAATTTTCAGGCAAGATCATTACTGCTGCAAAAGGACCATTAGCGACAGTGTTAATTTATATTAAATAAATGCAAGTTTAAAATTGAACATAGCAAAACACATGCTTATATACAGACACTACATAACAGGAAATGTGACTACAGTTTCCTTGTAGCTCAAACTGAATAGCACTTTGCAGATGCATTGGGAAATTTGCCAAGCACTTATTTTGGGGACATGTATTTGTTGGAGCTGAGCAAAAATTCTCTGCTGCGCTGCATTTAGATATCTGCAGTCGGCACAGAGTGATGAAGTGGATGTCAGTCTTTTGAAAAGTTCTTTGCCTTGGAGGAATTGCTGGGCAACTGTGGCAAGATAAAGCTGTTTGCTTTAGCGTCTTCACCAACATCATGTTCTCAGAGAAAAATACATACGTATAAACAAGTCTGAATTCTTTGTCATTGTCCATGTTTTGAAATGAGTTACCTGAAAGTTCGGTATAGGGTTTGGAGTGGACAGCCAAGCAGTGCGCGGGTTCTCCTGGTATCGAAATGGTCCATTGAAGGCTTGGGTGATGGCGCTCAGATTAAAAGCACAGACAGCAGAAGCCGATATGCTGTTTCTAGAGAAGAGCAGGAAATTATAATGCTCAGGTCTTAGCTAATGAATGTGAAGAAAAGCATCTCTACAGAAAAGCATGTTTCCTGAATTGTCAAATTTATAATAGTAAAATACCAGCATAAGCTTTTAGTTGCCTCAGTTGAAACTACTCTATGGATTAAACGCTAGTGTAAAGGTGTGTCGCCTTAAGGCAAGCATATCACAGCTGATATGTGAGAGGACACACTTGCCAAAAAAATTACCTTACATACAAACACGAGAAGAGAGATTAATAGTTAATAGTTTTTGGTCAGAGTTTTACTGAAAACCCTCAGAGTGCTGTCTAGGTATATTAGCCAGAAAAAGACTAATGTACTCAATGACACTGAAACTTAACAAACCAAGTGTTTTTTACAAGGCTTTAAAAAAAAAAAAAAAAGTTCCTTTAATGGCCACTAGAGGATGTCCTCAAAGTTAGACTGCTGTGTTAAAATTTCCGACTTTAAAGAAGAAATAAGCACATTTCCAGCACAGTATAATAACCTGTCTTGGCTTTTATAGATAATGACAAACTACATGGCAGCTGTCCAGGAACAAATGCTTCTATATCTCACCAATTTAAAGTGGCATAGGGCTTTAAAGCTATGCGTAATTAAGGTTATGTAGACCTGGAGTGACGGGTAGGTGCACAGACAACTGTAGCTGCTAGCTACAGTCTCACCTCAGCTAATTCATGCCCAAATTAGACCAATTTTGTGAAATTATGTGACAGACAGTATGGCCTTCTGGGTAGTTCATTGAACTAACAGGCTGTCTAACTCTGTCTAACTGACTTTGGTATGTAAAATCTATGAAATGGTTCTTTAATGACTGTATTAACAAACAGAACTCACACATTAGTGGTAAAAATGCCATAAATCAGATCTTGCTCAGGTAAGTAGAAGGTGCTCTGGAGCTCGTTGTAGTAAAAGGGGATTTCTCCTGAGCGTGAGCAGTTGAGGCGAGCCTTCATGAAGGTGGTCCAGGTGTCCTCCAATAGAAAACGTCCACCCATGTCATTCTTACAGACCCGAGCCACTCGAGAGAACACCATTTTCCCACAGTCGTTTTCCACCGCAGTTTCCCTCAGGAAGAAGTAGGCAAAACGACCGATCTCATAAACGGACACAAAATGAGGCTCTAGAAGAATAGAAGAGGCAGAGATACAGGTCAGTGTGACGGATCAATGAAAGAGAGATAAAAGGACAAATCCGTGTGGTGCTTCATTAACCGTTGAGCCATTTGGAGTTGTACTGGGCAGTGCGCAGGGGCGGCATGTTACCCAGGCTCCTGTAGATCACTGGGTCACGTCCGGAGAAATCAATCACTGTGGCAGCATACAGCTCACCCTTTTCTGTGATCATGGCGGTGGAGTTGTGACGCGGGTCATAGGGACATCGGGCAACACCATTCACCGTGTCTAACACCTGACTGAGGTTAGAAATCTGACGGAAAGAAGGGAAAACTGAACTAAGAATTTCCTGCCATTTTAGTGGATTGACAATAATTTTGTCCTTTTTTTTTTAATCACTTTATTCACATTATTTCAAAACTTTTAATGAATTTCAAAACTTTTGAGTTTCTACCATTTCCCAAATGCACAAAGCTGCTGAAGACATCTGGGGATCACAAAGGCGCCAAAACTATTTATAATTACTAAATATAATTACAAAATATATGGAGAAAAGATAAGTTAGCTAATCAAAGTGACTAGAAAAAAATGACTTTTATTGTCAGATTTCTTGATTTTATCTTTTTTAAAATTCCATGTACTTTTCTCTGTTTTATATTGGTTTCTAGCAACTTATAATTGCCTTTTTTTTTTTAAATTGCCCCAAAAGTTTCTCTCCTAACCAAAGTAAAGGATTTTACACTATAAAATATGTTTTTTCTTGTCATATAGTTTCATTAATTCTACTTAAGTGCAAAAACTGGTATTTTACCAACCTGCCTGGTTATGCAGACAGGGGTAAAAGCATTGGTCCCACATGTGAAGAGCGTCCTTCCGCTTATCAGCAAAACCCGTATATAGTTTTGGCATTCACCCTGCAGACAAATACACCAGAACTCAGTTTTACTGTTTCATGAGATGTCATTAAAATGTCCAATATAATATAATCATGTAATAATATAATCCGGTCTAACATAATATGTTTCTGAATACACAGACAAATTTCTGTATTTCAGCCACAACACAATACCTCAGATTTGCCTTTGCTCTGACATGAGCGCTTCGTGTCTTCATCGGATGCCCATTCTGTTGCCTGAGGAGAAATGTTCAATTGTAGAATGATTTTTTTTTTTTTATATTGGAACTTTATATTTAATAACAGATACTGTTAAAATGCTTAAAAATAAAATGTCTTTGAAAGTAGTACATTTTTGTGTAGTCTTTACCTTACCTGTATGAGAGAGGTATTATTCAAACTCAGTCTGAAGAGGAAATTTCTGTAAAAGATTTTTTATTTTAGAGCTAAAACAGCAGGTGAACACAGACTGCTCACAATAGGAGTGTACAGCATGTAAATGTTATCTTCTGTTGTCTCCCAACTTCTGTCCTAACACAGTTTGATCAAAATACATTTGTGGCGCCTGGGCAATATAACTATATGGCTTGTGTTGCTGGCTTTCTTCGTCCTCCTTTTGGGTCTTCTTATTGCATTTAGGAACTGTCTTTACCCTTTAGTGCTGTCTTTGGGATTTCAGGACTTTGTGTTTTTATTTTAAAAAATATGTTGCTGAAATAGCAACATGTAAGAATTGGGGGCTTGTCTGGGATATGAACTCCAGAGCGCTTGTATGATGACATGCCATGTATCCACTTTACACTACTGTATGCTAATAACATGCTGTATGATTACTGTTTGAGTGATGCATGCTATTTGGTATTCGTTACCTTGCTCCTACAACAAGCTGGTTTCTTCTCAGGTCCATAGCAAGTTGGGAGAAGTCCTTTGCACCTGGATGTGAGAACTCGGACACCCAAGACCTCAGTGCTGGATGTACAAAGAATCAAATGATGAGGAGTGAGGGGAAAAAATAAGAAGGTATTAGAAAAAAAAGAGTATAAAAGTAGGTAAAAAGGAAAGCAGGAGAAGATAAAATGAAATATGATAGACAAGAGAAGAAGATGAAAATGACCCATTATCCAGTGTTTGCCTTTTGCCAGCTTTACAACTCATCTTTAATCTTAGTGCCTAAGACCAGAAAGGAGGCTTTTAAACAGACTAAAAGTACAGATTTATAGTCCAAAATTATAGGGAAGGACATAAAGGTCTGGAAGTCTCCCAATTTTCATACTATATTCCTTGTTCTAATTAATTAGCACTCTCTTGAAATAATTTATCTTGAATTAAACAACATAAATTTACCATCACATAAGACTGCTCAGTGTCAAAGTAATAAGATAAGTAAGGCATATCTGTCAGGTCCTGTGTCAGGTCTTTACTTTTTTCCCCAACTTGTGCAGTTTTCTCAGATTTTTTTAAGGACACACTGCATACCATACTGAGATATTACAGACTTTCACACAATAGCTCTCTGGGACACACTTTGCTGGTGGAAAAATGCTATTTTATGTCTGTCCATTAAACAAATGGGAACAAATTATTTGTTTTTGTAACAGGTTCCTAGTAACAAAGTGCCTAAAGATACAAGGTGCCTTTTTGGTCAGGTTGAGTACAAGGACTGGACTGAAAACTTTTGAAGAAGACGCCAGTATCAAAAGAAAAATTCTGAAAGACCTTGGAAATCCTGGAGGAACATTGCTCAAAACCAATTTAAAAGATAACAAGTATGTCTGCCTCCCTTTAAGCGAAATATAAAGAAATGAGGGGTGGCTTAAGAATTTTCCACAGTACTCTCTCTTCTCAAGAACTTTGTTTTGAAAGTTTCTGTATAACTTTAGTTTATCATGATTGATATTACATGCCCTTAATTGAAAACCACCACCTGAGCAGTATAACAGTGAATCAAAACTGAAGGGTAAATAAAGTTGCCTTAGCTGTTTTACATGAGCTTCGGGGAGTGTGAACAAACCACATACAAATTAATGCTTCCCGCAATGTTTCAGAGCAAATTACTCCTGCTGCCTCTCAGGAATAAATGCCTGTTCCTCTCATTTGATAGCCAGCTTGTGGGAAAAAAAATGTATCAACAACAAAAGCAGCACGGTTTGCCAGGCAAACACTTTGAGCTGAATGTAAACTGACATCCAGTCAAAATAATAACATCAAAGGCCCTTTCACAGTCATTAGACAGCTGAAGAAGAGCATTTAATGAGGCCATGCTGCAGACACAACATCAACACCTTTATTAATTTCACACAAATCTTTACATTCAATTATTTTGCAGAAATTGCCAAGCACAGTTCTAACTTTCAACGTGTCTCTTTGTAAGCCTCAATGCATAAGATAAACACAGTTCCAACAAACCCTTATTATTCAGGGTAATTCCAACTAAGAGTTTATACTGATGCCAGATTTTACGACCTCATATTAAAGTCATGCTTCACACTTTGTATTAGTTAATCTCAATTAATGTCACATAAAACAACAAATTGAAAGGTTATGAGCAACCAGTGTGTCAAGATGCTTATTAGAAACTGAACTATGATTCTTGTCTGGTCTCAGTTCTGCTATGAATAGCTCTGAAAGAGGGCAACAAAACAACATGAATACAAACCATCACTTGAACAGCAGTGATTTTCCGAATGCTATTGAATCCAAATTGCTTTTGTGCACTTGCCTGTGTACATAATGAGCTGCTGCAAAGCGGACAAGTGCAGGCAGTCTAAGCCTCTCATTCAAAATACCAATCTGACAGCTGACAAGGAGAAACGACTTGTTCTAATTTCTTGGACTTTCTCTTTTAAATCCAAGAAATTAGTTAACTACTGGGAATCAGAAATCGACACTCATTTTTGCAACAAAAAAGCCAATTAACTAAGAGCGTCCAGTTTCATCGGCGTTATATTTCAGATATTTTTTATTATAAACTCCTGTCTGCACTTTACATTATGTAAGTTGGCGTCTGCTGCTTGTGAACTTCTTTGCATTTTAGCAATTTTATTTAACAAAACGAACAGACACAGGAAAGAAAATAAGATTATAGCAGTCATCATTGTTATTACTGGACCTACAGATCCGGGATCCTTTAGTGGGGACAGCTTGCTGGTGCCAGGTTAGACCTGCTTTTGCCTTCAGAAGATCTTTAATTCTTCATGGATTTGACTGAACAAGATGCTGGAAACATTTTCAGAGGGTGCAGAGATGCTCTTCTGCATACCTTGGTTGTTTGGGAAAAATCCCAGCAGATCAGCAGTTTCTGAAACAAGACCGTCCTGTCTAGCACTGACAACCATGCAACGTTCAAAGTCACTTAAATCGCCTCTCTTTGCCATTCAGATGCTCAGTTTGAAGTGGCCAGTGAGCGTACTGTATATCATAGTCAATGCTGCCAATGTCAAATTCTTAGTTTTACTTTGGTCTGTTTCTTCTGATTTACTGTGCATTTCCTGTGTATTCTGTGCTTCCCTGTCTGTTCCCGTGTCATTTTCTGCTTTATTTTATTGTTTGTTGTTTTTTTGCGTTGTTTTTACCTCTCGTCTTTGTCTTTTCCCACCGCTACAATGCCCTGATTGTTTCCACCTGTTATTGTTTTACCTTGCTGTACTTGGCTTTTTGTGTCTCCCTTTATCAGTTGTTACTTTTTGGTTTCTTTATGGATTCCTGAAATTTCTGTATCAGCTAAAACTCACCTTTTGCTTGTTATAGCGTCTTCCTTCTGTGTCCTGTGTTTTTCTCTTCTCTTCAGACGGAAACGTTACTTCTTCCCATGTCCACGATAAAGATAATTATGATTTAATATTGCTGTTCCTTCTCTATTTCCCTTTCCAGTGGCATTTAACAAACAAAATTTCTCACAAGCTGTAGACTATTGTGGGTTTCACAGCTGGTTACAACATGGCTGTGATAGCAATAGAATAAGCTGTGCAACAGCATTTAGACAGCAGAGATTAGAGCAACAAAAGTTGGTGAAATGACATTCTAAAAGTTTAAAGCTTTTATGGATTTGGACAAGACTTTTGTGCAAGCACCTAGGCTGCTGTGCCGATATATTTTCATGAGGACGTTTTTTGAATGCAAACTAATCAATCGCTGTTCCTGTGGTGGTTATTGTCGAATATACAAACCCAATGAAAATCAGTTTTTTAAAGAGCAGTGAATGAAATGTTGAGAGATGGCATTGATTTAAAGTTGGCGGATAAGTGACGATTGTTATACAATTATGCAATCATCATTTAACTTTACAAAGGATCTTAAAATGTTTGTGACGCAACCAAACGTCCTTCACAAAGATACCATTTCAGCTTTAGGGACTCTTTACTGTTTGTGTAGCGGGGTCTGGCCAGAGAACCTCTTTGTGTTTCCAAGAAAAAATTATACAAAGCTAAAGTAAACATTACCAAGGGATCTTTAGATCCATATATGTACATTCATGTTCAGTGAAGCCCTGGAGTAAGGGCAGTGTTTAGCAGCCATGGTGATCATAATATAGGGGTGATAAATCAGACCACACTGTCATTAGAAGGGCTAGACATATATACAGTTTTGGAATACTTAAATGTTTATCAGAAATGTATATCTTATAGAGACTTTTGCATACAACCCTTAACCCACAGCCTTTACGCCATTTATTCAAGCAAAAAGATGCATTATGATTACTGTTTTACAATAAGGCTACCGCACTGCTCACTCACAACAACCTGCTTAAAGAGCCTGAATTTGAGAACAGTAGGCAGTCTAGGACATGCATGCATGTCTACAAGTCATACATAGCCTTATTCTCAACGTCAGCATGACAACCCGATTGTTGTGTGGAAAGTTTACGATCTTTGATCTTGATGTTGGGTACGTGGACTATTCAGAGTAGCTTTCTGCCATTAAACCGGCTACATGTGAAAATCATCAATCACCTTTAGAGTGGGCTCAAAGAAACACAGCCTTTGTGTGCGTGACTCTTTTCATTTCCCCGACTTTCTCATATATTTGCGAGTGTGTATTCTAACATAAAAAAGACGACACAAATCATGTTGTCTGAAATCATGGAAAATGGATACACTGGCCTCTTTTCACACTGGGTAAAGTCGCAAGCAACTCAGTCTCTTACTTCAGTTAAAAGCGTCCCCCTTCAGCATGAACTTTTATGCTCGGGCGGGGCCTTTGTTCAGTTTGGCATGTGCACATGAGTTGCTACGATGGGGTGGGCCTAAACTAAAGTGATTAAAATTTGCAAAGTTCCTGATTTTGCAAGCGTCCCTTCATTTTTGAGCCCTGACTTCATTCGTGGGCCTCCCTCCCCACTCTGTGGGTGGTGTGTTTCTTTGCTGATGCGCTCACCTTGGTAGGAAACAACAGGATGTTCCTTTCTGCTGCAGTCTGCAGGCTTGATGTGAGGCTCCTCTGACAGACACACGGATAAACAGATGACCAGCACAAGGCCACAGGGGGAGAGGGCCCATACCCCCCACCCTGATGTTACCATAGTTACAACCGCATCCAGTCTTCTATCGGGTCCTCAGGAATCACCTGTCAGAGCAGAATTGATATCTGTCAATCAACCAGACAGTAATGACAGGGAGAGTAAACCAATCAGCCTTGAGACAAATAAATATCCTTCTATTTTTGGCATTTAGATAATCACTCTAGAAAACTCAATACATCAGTGCTGGACTCTAAAAATCCATATCCACTCAGTGATAGCTTACACTTGCACACACTCTCTTCTCTCTGTCCTCTTGCTCATTCGTCTAAATTAATTTTGCCAGTCGACCGGCCCCGCGGTCCCTCCTCAGTTTCTGTCTGTCTGCTTTTGGTGTCCATCGCCTCAGTTTCAGCAGGACTCGGTCATGGTTAATTCACCTCAAAAGGCTAGAGCTGCCAATCTTCACTAACGCCAGTTCTCAAACTTAGGGTGCCTCTTTCTGACTGAGGCGATCCATTCAGAGATGAGCCCCGGGCACAGAGCCAAACAGGAGGGTGTGCCACATAAACGGTCCAATTCATTTTATATAAATCAGAATCTGCTCAAAGGTGATGATCTGATGGTGACTTTAGGCACAAAGATCAAAGGCTCTTTTATGTAGTTTACAAATTTCCATCCAACTGCATCAGACAAGAATCAGACTTTTGCTTTCTCACGTGTAGCACACAGAGGGAAACTGGAGGCAGTGTTCAAGACACTCTAGTTGCTATGAGTAAATGCAGCTGCACACATACATGCCCACAGTTTGTACTAGGAAGCTGGCTGTCACAGTCTGGCAGAGCAGACTGTATGAGGTGAGATGGTGGACCCAAAACGCAGACACAGGAAGACGAAACTTAACTTAACCAAAAACGCACTGTTTATTAAAGCCGGGAAAAATAAATGCAAACAGAAGGCAAGGCGAAACAACAAGAAACCAAACATAAACCTAAACTGGGAAAACTAGAATTGCACATGAAAACCTGGACATGAAATACATGAGACGTGGAAACATGGACACCTGACCTGACATGACATGACATGAAACGTGGAAAATGACAGACAACCTGACAATGAACAAAGGGAGACAGAGGACTTAAATGCACACAGGAGGTAATCAAGGGGAGTGGAAACACATGAGGGAACAGCTGACATGAATAGACATAACGACGGCACAGGGGAAGTGTAAACCTAAACACATTGAACGTAGAACACAA
>VVHJ01000301.1:0-23618 GCA_015107715.1 Tylochromis polylepis | reverse complement strand
TTTTTCCCAAAAAAAAAAAAAAAAAAACAGCTGGTAAAATCCTTGCATTAGTTATATAAAGTAAAAGCTACAAAAACAAAAGTAATTATATTAATTGAGATTCATAAAATTGTTATTTTGGTAGTAAGATAAAAACTACACTAAAGATAATTAATCAATACGTGCGTCTAAAGATTTATTCTTGTTAAGCTAAAATGTGATTTTCCTGCATAAATTTCTGTGTTTAAGAAAGGCTTAAACACACCTGTAAACACAAAGGAGACAACTGAATGTAGTGCAATAAAACAAAGATAAAGCCGACTTCAACAGAAATATTATAGAAACGAGAAAAAAATATGTAATATACTGATATTAGTGTGAATCAAATACACAGATGTTGAATCATTTTAATGCAAATCCGGCATGAAAGGAATTCCATTTAAACGTAAAGGTGACAGGAAGCACGCGCATTTCTGCATACGCACATCCGTTCCAGATAAGGCCGTGCAGCGTAACAGCCAGTGTAGCACTGCAATTTTCGTCCAAATAAATTACGCTAATTCTTCCATCATCACGAGGAAAATATGATTAGCTTAACTGAAGATCTTCATCTTATTGCTGTGCAGTGGGTTTTTTTAGTTTGCTTTTTTACTGTAGATGCTAACCTGGACTAGCCTGCTCCTGCGTGGCTTTCCTCAGGATCTCCGTCTGCTTGGAGCTCAGTGCACGGAGGCGTCCCAGCTCCTCCGTTAACTCTGTGTAGGCCAGAGCCAAATTCACCCTGAAGGAGAAAGTGAGGCAATTTGTAATTATCGTGATCATTTTTAATCACAGAGGATCACAATGTTAACAGAAGGCGTTACAGCTCCACACGATTGCACACACATAGTAATTTCTGTCAAATCTCTGTCAAATGCACACCACTGATGTGAATTACTTTGAACCGTTTTTTAATGCATGTATGTAACTTCAGTACAAACGCATCTCCTCTTTAAACCCAATGAATCCTGCAGCTCTGACATGGGCCCACAAATTAGGAGTTGAGAGGCTTCTGGGCTTATATTTTTAGATCTCATGTCATGGTGTATAATTGAAGTGCATAAAATCACACCATTTCAAGATGTGTCATAGCTCTCAGAGGCCATACTGACTACAGCATCTCTATTTCAAGAAGCGTAAACAAGGATGTGTGTCTTTTAACCATAGCAACAAGATGACTTTGTCTTTTTTTTTTTTATTAGTATAAAAACTGATCTGAACCCCGCAATATAAATCCATGTGAGGCCATTTAGTATTAAGCAAGTGGATATGAGAAATAATCACTTTACAAACTGGAAGCATTTATCTGACAGTTTAGATGGCATGATATAAGGAGTTTTGTTCAAAAAGACTTTAGCAGTGAGTCACTACCAATAGCCCTCAGATCTGATAAGACTGTTTATCTCAAAAGCCTTACCAATTTTTATAAACTCTACAGTCTTGACCTGAAATTGACTCATATCATCATGTTTATTGCAAGACAGAAACCTTAATCTAACTTGAAATCTGCCAAGATAATCTATTTAATCTACTAATTTGAGTAATTTCTTATATGAAGACTTGCATTTCGAGGAAATTACCATTATCATTAGTTCTACAAAAGGATTAATGAATTTGCATCTTTTAAAATGTCACAGCAGGACACATGTATCAGTCTTTGCTTTGTTCTCAAAACTTGGAAAAAAAAAAAAATTCAAACATCTCGTGATTGCAAATATTAACCGTCAGTTAGACAGGAAAGTGTAGAGAAAGATGCTTGCTGTGCACGGGCACCAAATTGTTGTCAGGCTCAGATCTGATAAAGCACTCCTTATAGCAAATTTAGCCTCTTGATGAGAATCTGACTCAGTTCATTCCTCCATAGAGATCGTGGCAGATAAAAAATTTCAAACGACACATCTGTATGTACTGGGGATTTCTATTGCATGAATAGGAACAGAGCTGAACTTCAACTGCAGCACTAACACACACAAAAAAGAAGTGAAAAACACACATATATGCTGCCTACACAGCTAATAAAACACACTGTCAAATTCAAAGTATGTTCCCTGGCACACCCGCGCACTCATTTAATTGAGCCTTCCCACTTGCATGTGTAATCCTGCTACATGGGAATGTATTAGCGGGACATATGTTTGTGCTGATATCATCCTCTGAACTACTATATCTGTATTCTATTAAAGATATCTGCAAAAAAAAAGTGTATGCACAAACATGCTTTCCATGCCAACAAAGGACTGCATCCTCGCATATTTTTAACACCTGGCACAAAATAACTTAAAATAAGGACAGGGAACTCGTTTCAGTTCAGCTCACAAAAAATACAAATAAAAAAGAAGTCATAACTTCCACTGGGTAGCTGGCTTTGTGTTGGAGGCCCACCTAGTTTTCCAAAGACCTGCTGTGACTCACACACAGAGTGGTGGTATCAAACCCCTTCAGCCCCCTCCATGTTACAAATAACATCTTTTTTTGTGGTACAAGTTGGTGGAACCTGATACTAATGCTGAGATGATTCAAGGCCAAAGTGCGCCCTTTCCTTAATTGTGGCTTTGGATAAATAACTGCCACAAACATGCAGATACATTCAGTGCATCCGTAGGAAAATAACAAACATTTACGCTACTTACTGGCATGGTGGGTGGAGCGTGACGTACAATATCAATATTGCCAAAGGGCTGATAAAATTTATTCGCTTCCTCTTCCTCTCCTCGGTACTCTCAGGTGGCTCTTGGCTCTCAGGCGCTTTATTTCTAAATGCAGATGTATATACTGAAATTCTCTCTTTAGATTGGCATACCCCTTCCTTTTCACACTTGTGTTATTGCACGTTTCAATTTTGTGTGTTTTGAAAATCCTTGTCTTAGGGTTTTGCGAGAATGCAACACCTCTAAGTCACGCGGCCATGTGTGAACACCTGCACTTGGGTGCAAGTGTGCACGAAGCATTTAATCACTAATAAACAGCGTTTTTTTTTTCTTTTGAGTCATTTTACACAGTCTATGAAACCAGGACCTGTGCGTGTTTTTGTCTCTGTGGCTCTAAAATTACTGCACATGTTTGCCAGCATACGGCTCTCCTTTTGGCTCACACCTATATTTATTTCCTTCTTCACTTTGTATGCAAGTAAATGTGTGCATACTGTAAAATGTACACTACAGTGCGTAGGAGGGGTGTGATAAAGCTGATACAGCACTGATAAAAGACTTGTGCAAATGAATAGCTTAGGAACAGGCGTAATGCACATTGTATATGTTTGTGTGGGGGACGAGTGTGGGCTGATTTTAACATCTGATCTTGGATCAGACATTTTCAATAAAAAAAGACATCACCGCACGTGCCTGTGGATGTTGACCCTCTCTTTTTCGTACAAAACGTGTTTTTCAAACCTGCTACTACTGTTCAAAATGGACCTGGCACGGGGCGGAAGGTAACATGTGGATACCTGGTCGTCCACGTGATGAGCCGTAATCTTCTCGTCACTGTTTGCGGCCAAGTTTCGGGGAAAGATAAACAAATAAATAAAGATATTCGCTGCGCTTAAAAGAAATGGGGAAACTAGAATTCGGACCTCGCTGAAGGGGTGGGTGTTTAACAGACATTGAATTGTGGTGGGGGCTTTTCACACTCTGCAGTCCAAACACACACACACACGTACTTCTGCATTATGCTTCAAGCACTTTCAGCTAAACAAAGAGAGGTGTCAAACAGTTCTCACGCCAAGCTGCAGTGATGCTAGCAATACAGTTTGCAACCAGCAAACACTTGTGTTTCATGCATCTAAGTTTTCATTAAGAAATTAATAAACAGATACCTGTGAGCTGTATTATGTAAAAAAAAATTTTTTTTTAGATCCAGTTTTGATTCATTGCCGAATTTCATTAATATTGTTTTTTTCTTGTTTGAATTTCCAACAAGAAACGGGAATTCCGCTTGAATTTAAAATCATCATGCTGTGATTTATTGGAAACAGCTCTCACGTTTTGAAAGCTGAAGACAAATTAGTCATTCTCTCTGTATAGCATAGTATAGTATAGCATAATGTGTATGTGTAGGGGGGGATACTGCCAGGTGCCTGCCAGCGTTTCTGCAGTGTGGCTTGTGGTTGGTGAAGCAAGCTGGTTCACGTATTATCAGTCATGAGTGAGGCAAACGAAAGTCCACAAATGCGATCATGAAAATTTTGACTTGGAAAAGATCAGAAGGGTGAGAAGTGGTTAAAAAAAAAAGCGAAACATCACAAAAACAGGTACATCTTGTGACTAACGGATGGTGAAATTAACTCAGCTGCACTGCCAGAAAGTGATTTCATAACTTTTCTTGCATTTAAAAGGTGCTAATTAATTTATAGAATCATTTGCTGGTTACAACAACTACAAAAATGTCAGGGAAGCTAATTAAACTCAAACACATACTGCTCTCTAGATTATAAAGCGCTGGTTATTAGAAGGCCAAAGATGGTGTGTTAATATCCTCTGTAGCACATACAAATGATATTCAATTATAGTCTAAAATTCTTCTATATCAATCAGTGCAGTTTACACTAAATGAGCCCAATTACAAGAAAAAGCACAAGGAAACCAAGTAGAGGCATATCAGTGGGAGTAGGTGATATTGTTGAGTAAAACCAAAAGGTGACCAAGGTCTGGAAAAAGCAGTAGGCTTCTACCACACACTTGTTAAAAGCTTAAAACTAAGACTGTCTTCGCTGGCAAACTATTTACTTTCAGTTTGCACCCCATCGAAACACTTCTGGGGTTTCACTGTGTGGGAGTCAATTGCCCAACATGATGTGGTTTTTTTTGTCATTCTTTCTCGTTCTTTTTTTCTTCCTTACCTCTTCTATCTTGTAAACATGCAATGCCTGGGACTATCTATGGGGGGGTTATTAAAAAACAACAACCAAAAAGCTGCTTTGTTGCCCCCTCAGTTGTAAACATATTTCTCTCATTGGTTGTACACAGGCAGGGCCTTGATTACTCACAGCTGCATTTATCATGGTGGCTTATGTGAGAAAAAAATAAAAGAACGAATGCAAAGATAAACCTGGATCTCTATTAAATAAACAGAGAGGAGGAAATGGACTGAAAGGAGTCTTACGCTGCGCTTACACTGCCCCCTGCTGCTCAGGCTAATTTCATTCCAAGCGTCCTTGATTAAACGTTAAACACACAAACAGTGGAGTTAAAGTTTCATGTCCACACAGCAGAAAATACATAACATGCAGCCTTCGTGTCCAAACATGAATACCCTTGTATTAATGGTGTGCTGGAGAGCTCGTCTGCTTTCTAATGAGGCCCCTGGAGGTCGGCCTGAGCATCACGGCGGGAGAGTAAACATACAGGTGAGCAGCAGCTCCTGGTGAAACCATTCTCCTAATACTCACATCAGTCTTCTTTTATTCATTGTTGCCTCCTCTGAGTTTCTTAATCAGTATCCTTCCTTCCTCATATGACTAAGTTTCCTCCTTTCCATCCATCTCTCCTCAGATTTACTTCGTCAGCTTTAGTCACCCCTCCCCTCCCAGTGATCTGCTGTGGTCACTTACTGCTCATCTCCCACCTTCTTTATCCACTCCACATCACACTGCTTGCACGGAGAAGTCATTTCCTGCCGAAGTAGAGCATGAAATTAGATTAGCATGCAGGTGCTGGTAGAATATTGGAAAAAAAAAATCTGACAGCAAGAGTCTATTTGAAGCCAGTTTGACGCCAACACTGCTAAGAGAATGCGTAGCCAGAAAAACAAAAGACTTGTGCCATTATTATTTATTTATTCAAGCACTACATGTGGGGTTTTTTTGGCTTATACTGCATGTAAGATATGGACACCGCTGCCGTGCTGTTACCCATAAGTTTGCGAAGTTCCTGTCTTCTTAAGCATCAAGCTGAGCGTTATCGACCTCTGGACACTAATGGGGACCTTCACTTACAAAATAAATATCATCTACTGAGCCCTAAAATTCCTCAAGAAATTGTTTAGCAGAGGGTTGAATCACGGGATCAGAGGGTAGCTTTTCCATAGACTTCTTTCTATACAACTAGATTTCTCATTTAAAATCAGAGGAGTCGCCCTCTGTGGGCCATTAGAGAAATTGCAGTTTTAAGACACTTCTGATTAGGCTTCACTTTTCAGACCCTGAATCTAAGTCCATATTTTATATACAGTGTGTGGTTTATGTGTGGTACCCTTTATGGCTTCCATATGTGGAGGAAGCCTCCTTTTTAGCCATGCTGTTCCATCACAGATATGACACAGACAGAAAGTTCAATTTCTTTACTCTTTGATAGACGAATAGCATACTGTGATGCGGTCTTGGCTGACACCAATAACAACCGAGGGAATCATCTGACTTCTAAGCTTCTAAATGCTTTGCTGTGTTCACCAGCTTTCCGTGACTTGGCCTGATTGCGCTCTGGTCTGGTGGCGAGGCCAGACAGTCGTTACAGCTTTGATTAGGATGAGAGATTATGTACACTGGCATGGCACAGACACTGATGTCCTTCTGATTTCATTTGTGGCCAACTGTGTTATGCCTAATTTGGTTTGGGTTTGTTTTTGTCACTCGTTGTTTTCATTGGATTGTGCAGACACAGCTGACATGTACAAGTACACCGTGAGGTAACAGTTATACAGGTTATTCTCTCGCAATTGTTTTTAAAGGTCATGAGACAATTTTAATGGGTGGCTGCACTGATATGTCAGCCATGGAGCAACTACTTAGTGAAGAGATGGTTCGCTAAAATGACTTCAGCTAGAAAATAGTATTTACCCGTTGTACCTTTATTTGTCTGAGTAACTAAGTAGACTCCTAATGTCTAGCAACCCAAACCCCCTTGACTCCACCCCTAGGTTGCCACTGAACAGTGAGCTTAAATTCACTACAAGGATCTGTAAATGTAAGGAAAACTGCAAATATAGTTTATTTTTATGTGTATAAATCATGCACACTATTTTTCACATTGCATTTAATATACTGCCATTATATAAATATCACTTATGGACACTCTAATTAGCTGTAGACATGCATTATTTACAGAAAAAATTCGTGGCATTAAATGATAAAAAAAATGACTGTGTTTAAAGGTCATGTGGGATTTTGATGAATTATTCAGTAGGAATCTTCTCTAATGGACGGAGAATAGAGTTTTCATTTCTCTTAATGCTTATCACAAATCTCCAAGGACATTTCAGGGAATGCATGACCAGAATTTATTTTTATTGCCTGCTTCTCTGACAGTGCACAAGCCCCCTAATGCTTCCCTAGCAGATTAAAACAAACCAACACTGACCCTCTGGCTGTTCTCCAGCTGTCTCATCTCGTCCTTTAGTCTTTCGCACTCTGCCTTCAGCTCCTCCTCCCGCTGACACGCCCCCTGGGCTTCGTGCCGCGCCCCTTCTAGCTCGGCCTCCAGGCGCTGCAGCTTAAGGTCGGACAGGGTGTCAAGGCTACGAGAGCTCTGAAGGGTCAACGCCGGGCAGTCAAGCACTGGGAGAAAGGAGAAGAGGTAAAAGCGCTAAAACGCAGTGCTTTGAGTGGTTTTCGCCTGACTAATGCAGGGTTCTGCTGTCCATGGCTGCTGTACAATCGATGAGTATGAAAGAGCAAAAGAGCTGACTTCTTCCAAGGGCAGGATCGTTCAGTTTGTACCTGGGTGATGTGATCTGTGTGGGCATGCTAGTGATTCAGCGCCGCTCACACAGACTCAGTCCTTGAGCCAGAAGACACAGCAACAGTACAGCAGTATCATCTTTTATCCCTGCTCCTCCTGCCTCCTCAACAGAACGCTCATATGTCCAGTAACAGGTTCACATTTTTCCTCATTCATATGCAGCTATTAATCATCACTTCCTCATGTATAAATTAAGGGGAAAAAACTATTGTTTACACCATTTTTTCAAATATTCGTTAAGGTAATTTGAAGCCTATACAAAATAGTACCTCCTCCTCATGAAGGTATACTATCAGCAGAGGCATCTGCTGAGATGGCAGTGACACATTTCTTCCATCTTTCAACCGCCCACGTTGTTGGAGAGGGCAGAGTTTAGCTTCTACTCACTCTAGATCAGTTTAAGACAACAGATCCTCCTCCGTGCAGTAGTAGACTGCATGTCCTATCCTGAATTCGATGCTGCAGTCACATAATGTACTGACTTGCTGAGACAATTTGAATTTAAAATCTAAAATCCTACGTTTGTTCACAAACTTTTTAAAAAGCACAGTGGAGTTTGAGCAGTCTCTAGAAATGCATTTGCATTGTAATAAGTCCTGTTGTCTCAAGGGTTTTCCAGCATTTCGTAATACACACTAGTCACAAAACAGATCACTCAACAGCACAGATGGAAGCAACAGCTGAATAATACAGATAAATCCCCAAATTTACAGAGCAAGTCACTTTACTCCCAATGTTTCTGAAGCCAGAATGAGTGAATTTCAGTCACCAGCACACGCATAGATTACAGGTCTCTTTTTCCTGTGAGTGGGGAGTAGGAACAAAATGTCCAGGCAGAGTCTTTCTGACAGGCTGCGGTCTAACCTGACCTCAATTAAAATACTTTTCAGACAGATTGTTGGATTTGATCAAAGACTCCATGAACAGGAAAATGCTGAGCAATATTATTGAGTCATAACTGTTCTCTTGGGTTTTTTTGGTTTTTTGTAAATAAAATGCACAAAATACTCTTTTACACTTTAAATCGGCAAGAAGAGACAAGCGACAGTATGGCGATCTGTCTAGGGTGAACTCTGCCTCTCCACCTATGGTAGCTGGGATAGGCTCAAGCCCCCCCCGATAGGGATAAGTGGAATAGAATGAATAGATTGATGGATGGATGTATCGGGAAGAAGTCAGGCCACACTCCCAGTAAATTTGCTGTTAACAGCTGATTTGATGGCTCAGCTGATACCTTTCTACGCATCCTACTGGTAAATTTTACATCAGGTACTCTGTTTAAGTTGCTTTAACCTTTAACCTACAGTTGGGCTTGCAGTGGTAGAGTTTCATTTCCACCTCAGCACCTACTGTGCCTCACTTAATCAGGGCCAGGGCTGTCGTCACTGCTTCTTGCTCTACTATGTTCTGCCCTGTCGTGATACTGCTCTCCCAATTACCGCAGCAATATATCGTGACTAAAATCAGCAGTTGTTCTGAATGGGTACACTCAGTGGTGTGGCTATAAAAAGGAGAACTCCCTGTCCTTAAAGGTGACTCGAGCGATATAAATATTTCAGCACCTTTCTAGACGATAAGCTACATTTTGATTCAAATACAGATGTTATATGTAAACAGGCAAATCAACACTGGTTCTATTTAAGAGAGTTGCTTTCATTTTTTATGATTTGCCTCAGCAGGCTTCAACATTTGTGTGAACCAAGGGTCAGCAATGAAGTTGGGTCAGCACAGAAACTCCAGCTCCTCTTACCTCTGCACAGCAACCCAGACAAAATCGTGACGCGAGTTTGAATGCTGGAGTTACAGAAATGATCGGACACAAAGCATCCTAATCCAACTTCAGAAAGCTATGGGGGCATTTTCTTTCCAGAGCTACTTAGCCATTCGCTGAGCACTTTTGGAGAGAAATTAGTGCACTCACTACTTTATAAGCACGATTTTCCACAAGCTTGCTGAATCATACCAGGCTGGTTTTGTAATTGCCATAATTTGGTCCATAAACTCTAGGTCAGAGTGCATAAATGCATCGTGATTTCAGCCTTGGTTTGTGGTGTGAGTGGTTGAAACTGATCACCATATTTTCATTTCTCTCTATTGAAACATCAGATTATTGATTTGATGCACACCAGTGCTTGTATGGTTTATTCAAAATCAGATATACAGATGCATAGTGAAGATGCAGAGAGTAAGAGTGCTGGGTCACTTACTGTGTGCGTCTGGGCCAGCATGGAGCTGCAGATACTGCATGTCTTTGCTGTGAAGCTGCATGTTGAGTTTCTGCAGGGAGTTGTCCCTCTGCCTCAGAGCTGACTCCAGGCTCAGGATCCGCTCGACGTGTTTCTCCACCAAACTGGTCTGTAATCAAACACATATTCAAATCTTTCTTTAAAGTCACCGGGATTCAACTATTTACTTATGTTAAAAATGCTACTTAGTAAATATGGATAGAGATAACACCATTTAAATTACACTTCCAGAGTACCTGTTAGAGCTGAGATTAAAGAAACATTTGCTTCTTTTTGGTACTCTTGGTTATCACTTGTTTCCATTTGTATCATTACCCAGTGATATTTGCAGATAATTCATCTGTTGTGCTGATGCCATGATTTTAGCTTTTGTTTCTTTTCACATCAACTAGTTGGTTAGAAATGGGGAAACAGGGGTGGAGATGAGTTAAGGGACTGTGTCAACCTAGGGAAGATTTCCTTGTTTGTTTATGTGTTTTGAAAGTGATTTGCGTACTTCCATGCGATGCACATTGGTGATAAATAATACAGCATGTGTTTAGATGTCTGGTTCAGCATTTACCAGTGAGGCATCTTTAGAAATATGAAGAAGAATGACTCCTGTGGTGGATGGTGTCAGCACAGAGGCCTCAACTCAACACCAAAAACATCAAAATCCATGGAAGAACTCCAACAAGTTCTTTAATATGCTTGAAAAAAAAAAATCCCTAGATTCAGAACACACCTTTGAAGTAAATTGATCAAAAAACCAATAATGGTTTTATGCTTTTGAATCCTCACTTTACTTTCAGTTCTGTATATTATGTTATTAAGTGAGTGAAAGGATGGAAAGGTAAAGGTCAGTGGGGCCCAACAGGTAGATGGAGCTGAATTAATGGTGAGCCACAGCTTCAGGTGACATTGACAGTGTGTCAGCTGTTGGCAGGTGGCAGTTCCAACATCTGTGGCACACTTTATCTCTTAATCACTGAGACCTCTAAAACTGCTGAGGCTTCTCTGTATGATGGACTTCACTATCATATGAGATGGTTTATTAGCATAGAGGGCATTTATGGGAAGACCAGCCAGCCAGTCTGTTCAGTTGGAAGCCTCGGGCTGAGCTGGATCAACCTTGATTTGCTGTCTTCAAAAAAAAAAAAAAGAGATTATTTTCTTTGGGGAAACACAGAATAGAATCTTTTCAAATATGATTTTGTTTCAGCTTAACGCAGGTTTGTTTGGAGCTAGAGGAAAACTTTCAACAAATGACTTTTTCACACCAAGGACAAGTCACTCACTATAAGAATTAACAACAAAAGTTCATCTCTGAGGGCAGTTACGTACTAAAAGTAAAGTGAGCATTTTGCATTGCAAATATGCAAATATGAGCAGCTGATTGTAAGAGTTTTAAATTGTTTTCGGTCATGTATTCATGTCAGGTTTGGGGTGTTTACAGTATCTTTGGATCTTGCCTTTATTTTGTAGATCCACTCTTTTATATTTCCTTGTGTTTAATCTTTTTCCAAATCTCCTTGCAAGTGTTGGTCACGTCTTTGTTATTCTCATTTTTTGTTTTATTTTGGTCATCACTCTGAGGTTGTTTTACTTCCTGTCATTTTTTTTGTCCCACTGATTAGATTCACCTGCCTCCTTATTCATTCCTTGTTTATTTACAATCCTATCTTCCCATTTTTCCATTGTCAGTCTGTCTGCTCTCCTACTCCTTTTCAGAATCTGTAGGCAAAGTACAACATTTTTAGCAGCAGTAGGTTTCTGCTTCTCATCTGTGTCCAGGGCGCATTATCCAATCAGCTCTGAACGGCTTTGGTTGCATCCAGATAGGAGCCGGTTAGGAATCACACTTACTGAAGTGTAATCTAATCTCAAAACCACCGGGAATTGTTAGACAACAATTTGTCTTTTTTATTAACTCGTTAAAATTTATATCCATTCATAAACAATGACCTCAAATGGAACTTGGCTGGGATAGATGTCGGCCACACCCAACCAGACAAAGGGTTCCCAGATTTCCCTCCTTCCAGCCGTTGTCTCCACCAGCAGATCTTAATGCTTTTCAGTGACTCTGCTTCTGCTTTTTAGTTTAAATCTCAACCTCATCAATTCAGTTGGGTCATCTTTTGTCGGGACTGACGCTGATTAAGGTCCTAATCACTGCATTTCAGACACAGATGATCATTCTTTAAAAAGGTTAAAAGTATGGCATATCATGTAGTAGAGCAAAATCAACGCAGAACTCCACAATCTGAGATCTCCCTAGTTTTAAAATAAAAGCTTTCTTAAAAACAATGAAACTACACACACAAGTCAGCTCCACCATCCACACACTTTGCTCATTTTTGCCATTTGTCTATTGTCTTAGTGACATCAACCATGAAGAGTTTCACTTTTTAAATTTGGTCCCGATTACCAGAATGTGAAGCTGCGAAACTTAATAAGCCATATGTCTCACAAAGAAAGCTACTGCAAAATAATGAATGCGCAGAGCAGTGAACTGAATAATGCCTCTGACCATCTTGTCGAGATCCCTCTGGAGGTTGTTCTTCTCCATGTGAATCTTCTCGTAAGCCTTGATCACATCCTCCAGCTGTTCCTCTCGCTCCTTTCTCTTCTGGAGCTGAAGCGAGATACAGAAAAGGAGAAAGAAATGTAAAAAGGAAAAGGCTTACTTTTTCCCCCTTCATTCCAACTTTTAAAACTTCTTCACAGAGAACAAACAAAAAGGGGGTAAAACTTTCATTTTCAGAGTCGTCAAATGCGTTGCTTAAGAAACTGTTGTGTAACCAAGCAAATTTGGGGCACAGAAATCCTGAAACCTCAACGTTTACGTAGCGGAGCCTGCCTCGTCTCGAAAACGATGATGTTAAAGTGTGTTAAAAAGGAGGATTTCTTGACATGTCGCTGATCTAATCTTCTTACAGTGTGGGATAATAAAAGGGGTGAATGCCATAAAGACAGACAGATCTGAGGGCAGTGACATGCGCCAAATTGAGAGAAATGAGGACATTTTCAAAGCAGATGAAGGCACAGAAGTGAGCTTTTTATTGAAGAATATGGAAAAAATATGGTCACTTTGGACTCAACAGAGAATAAGAGTGGGAGCAGCGGCAAGGGAGTGAGATAAACAGAGGACAAAGAGGTATATCACTGCTGTGTGGTGGAGCACTGAAGCCTATTCAGTGTGTCTATGGTAACATATGCCTGGAAAGAAAAAAAAAACAAAAAAAAAACCTGGCACCAAGGCATGTGCGGCTTGTCAACAGCATCGTGACGGAGACGAGCAGAATTACTCCAGAGCTGGATTTCTGTCCTGAGAGGCGCACTAAAGCACGGTTTCCTAAAATAAGGAGATATATTCATTATCACCTTTTACATTTGCACTTCAGCGTAGATACTGTGGGTGGGATTGTTTGTTTTCCATAGTTGGTATCCCTTCGTAATACAACCTGTGATTAATAGCATCAGGTATAAATGAAGTTAGCAGTTATTAGTAGTACTTAGCACTAAAGGAAGAATACAATACTCTGAGAATCTCGATGAAAAGGTGCAAGATTTTTTGTTTGTTATAAATGTGGAGTCCTTGAATGGAAAAAAAACCAAACTGTATTATCGTACAGTAAAAAAAGAAAAAATACGTAGAAAACCAAAGCAGTAATGTATCTTTACAGAAATCACTGTGTTACGGAAAAAAAAAATAAAATCCACAAACTCACAAATGTTGGCAGCAGTTTAATAAATGAGCTTTTTGCGGTGCCGTGCGATTCCGTGATATTTAAAAGAGAGAGAGCACTACGGGCCAGAGGAAGATCGTACATGTTAGTTTTTTTTTTAGGTGTGCTGTGGCTTTAAAGAGCAGAAGCCTTCTGTGGTTAGTCTGGTTTGTTCAGTAGCTGAAGGCAGTGCTATCACGAGAGAAAACGCTGAAAACTCTGGTTATCTGGAGAGCTGCACAGTTGCAGTTTAAAGGGACAGCATCCTAAAAATCAAACATACTCACAAATTTAAGTTATCTCTGCAGTCTGGTGGAGAAAAAAAACGACACCCTATGATTCGATAGCTTGTAGAAGCACCTTTAGCAGCAATAACTTAAGAAGCAATTATTTTCTGTATGACTTTGTTGGTCTCTCACATCACCGAGGAAGAATTTCGGTCCACTCTCCTTCACAGTGTTGCTTCAATTCCTTCAGGTTTGAAGGCATTCGTTTTGAAACTCTCTTAAAGTCCAGCCACAGCATTTCGGTGAGGTTGAAGTCTGAACTTTGACTGGGCCACTGCAACACCTTCTTTCCTTTTTCAGTCTTTGTGCTGTGCTTGGGATCATTGTCCTGTTGCATGACTCGATTTGGAGGACAGATGGCCTCACATCTAACTCTAGAAAAAACAAACCTAATTCCAAAGATTTGGGATGCTGCTAAAACATAACTAGAAACCTAATGCAATGATCTGCAAATCTCACCTATATTTTATTCACAATAGAATATGGAAAACATATGACATGTTTAAACTGAGAAAATGTACCACAAGAAAAATATTAGGTCATTTTGAACTTAATGGGATGTGGACTGAAAAAGTTAGCGGTACTAAAAGGAACTTTTTTTTTTTTTTTAAACTAATTAGGTTAATTGACAACAGGTCAGTAAGATGATTGGGTATAAAAAGAGCATCTTAGACAGAAGTGAACATGGGCAGAAGTTCACCAATCTGCAAACTGCATCTACAAATTCTGTAACAATTTCAGAATAATGTTCCTTCGAATTTCGATAAAATTCGAAAGACTTTGAATATCTCATCATCTACAGTACATAATACAGTACATAAAAAGATTCTGATTTTCTGGAGAAATATCACAAGAGCCAAGGCTGAAAATCAATATTGGATCTCTGTGATCTGTGGGTCCTCAGGCAGCACTGCATTAAAAACAGGCATACTTCTGTCATGGAAATCACTGCACAGGCTCAGGAACACTCCCAAAAATCACTGTCTGTGAACACAGCTAACTGAGCCATCTGCTAATGCAGGTTAGCAACTGCAAGGTGCCCAGATCCTGCAAAAGAAGCGCAAATAATCATAGAAAACGGACAAGCATTATGATTTGTTGTCTGTAAAACATATAAATACTCTTCTTATAGTGGAAAAAAGTGGCATTTTATTAAAGTCCACTTAAACATATGCTTTAGGTTTATCAAAAGATCAAACACAGGACTTCCATATGAAACCAAAAGTGGCAAAAGCATAAAATTTATATTTTCAGATGTAGTTTTTCATTTGGCTTAGACACTTCAACTACTTATTTATGATAGTTTAAATTAAAATAGACTAACTCAGAAAAAGAAAATTAGGAACAACACCAACACAGAAGTACAGTTATGTATATCTGGTTTCAGAGGTAAATGACAAAAAATTCCTCACTGTCAAAGCGAAGGTGAAATAAAATGAAAAGATTTTGTAGGAGTTTGAAAAAAAACCAAACCCTGATGTGTCTCAGAGTATGCGTATGTGGGTACACTGAGGGAATAGTTTAAAAAGATTATTATCCGCAAAACGGGGGCAGAAAAAAAAAACATAAGAAAGCGTCATTATGTTCCCAAAGCGAGCGTTCACATGATTGTGTGATGATACATGAAACTATAAATTTATAGACTGTACAGTAATTCAATTTTCTCTCTTGATTATTGGAGGTCACCACTTTAAAAATATAAGGTCTGTGGCTGTCAGCGTGCACAGGTGGTTGTGGTCAGCGTCTTGTACCAACAGAGCATGTTCGTGGAGCCATGACCCTTTTACTCACTCTGACTGCACGGTATCAGCGCCCCATGACCTTGTATGTACCACGCTAATCGTTTATGCTGCTCCCATAAACCATTTCCTTCCCTTTGCTCTGCTGTGTAGTTCTTTTTACCGCTGCTGCTACCAGTTTTACCACGGCCTTCCTGTGTCAGTCGTTTCTCACTTGTATTTCCCCACGCTCTTGTTCTCACAGACTTAGAAACAGGAGAGTTACAAGTGAGGAGTAGTAGTAGTTGTAGTCCGAGCACAGTTCGGGCACAGCCATTCGTCTCTCTCACTCCAGAAGCTTTTGGACAGTAGGAGCACATAAAGTCCGCAATTAGTGCTTGTGTGCAGCGTGCACACATTATGTGTTAATAAATACCAACTACTTTAAAAATGTGTGTTTGTAAAAAGGCGCACCTTCTGTAGCATTTGTTTTCTGAAGGTGTACACGGTCAGCACAATTGTAGCCAGTCTTAGACCCAATTATACCGCGCCCCCAAAATAGAGCACCAGCATGAAAATCCCATGTCACACCGCTCCTTGGACGGCTTCTTAAAAAACACCCAATATGAGTAATTTTGCTCATGCAGCAGCTTTAGTGCTTAATTAGTTCTGGACATCTCTCAGTATATGTCCACCAGGGTTGGCCTCAATTAATTTTTAATTCAATTAATTCACAGGAAGGGAGGATTTCTGCAGAATTTGAGAGTGTGATAAGGTTTTTACTTCATCCAGTTATTAAAAAAAATAAATGAACATATTATAAAATGGATTTTCCCCCATATTTTTTCCCAATCCCAATCCTTCCCCTTTTTGTTGTCCTCATCTGTTCGCTCACCTCGTGGGTCAGGGCGTTGACTCTCTGCTGCAGGCTGCCGTTTTCCGAGTGCAGCATCGCCGTCTCCTTGCTCTCAAACGAGCAGTAGGAGTTAGTGTCCTCACCAAACTCGTTGATCATGGGGAACTGCGGAGAAAAAGTAAACAAGAAGATTGAGCTTGTTTATATTCTTTGTTTGCTTAGTTTTGATTTTTGTTTTTGGTGCTGTACTCTGCAATTTTTCATGATTCCACACTGTGATCATTAATGATTCATCTTACATCAGCTGCAGCTTCTGTTTGGCCCACATATCACTCAGAGGATGTGGGGGTGGGGGGGGGATTTTTCAGGGCTTTTAAACTAATTTATGAATTTCCATGTCAAGTTGTTCCAGTCATATCTCCTAATTTCATCCCACACAGTGAAACCTAGGGAGGGCCTATGACTAAGCTTTGTCCGTCAGCCTATCCATCACTAAGTTTGTCCATCTGCTCGTGTTTTGTGACAAAACGTTGGAGAATGATGAAGTGCTTTTTAAAAATCACCCTTTTTTTTGGAATGTCACTTAAGATCTCTCAGATGAGTGCAAACAGCAGCGGGTGCCTAAATCAGAAACACTGCAGTTCCTCAAGTGGTCACTAGATGGCCGCTCGGAAAGCAAGTCAGTCCCCATAGACTCCCATGTTAAAGTGTCCAGCTTAATAGCAAAAACAAACAAGTTTATAGCCTGCTATAAAACAAAGTTTTGGCCTCAGTGGCTAACTTTCTCCTTGATATCAACTTCTGAGGGTGTGAATTTATTTATAAATCCAACTATAATATAAATTCAACTTCCATAAAGGGTTAAAGTTACATATCGTTAGGGCGGGGAGTGGCAGCTTTGAAAAGCAGGCCCTTACTAGCTTTCTGTTAGGCTTCACCTAACATGTAATGACTGAACAAACTGCAAGTCCAAGAAGGTTTTATTCCTGTTTTGTGAACCTGTTGCTTATTATCCAGTCTCCCTGTCCTCACAGACGGCTGCCTGATTCCACCAGACGTTTCTTCTTGTTAAAAGGGAGTTTTTCCTTCCCACAGTCGCCAAGTGCTTGCTCATAGGGCATTGTCTGATTGTTGGGGTTTGATATCTTACCTTCACTGTCTTCAAATATCTCCAAAAATCTAAAAATGTAGTTTATTGAACACTTTTTTTTTTATGCGTAAGCTAAAAACAATACATTATTTGGCCTCACTTCCTCATCCAGCAAACCTCTCAGCTATTAGGGGAAATCCCACACTCAGCGCAGCCACACACACCTCTGAGGCGGTCAGTTAACCAATGAAATTTTCCCCATTAGTGATGCAGGTGGCTTGTCTGTCTTTAGCCTTTGGTGATAACACTGTGTGGACTGCAATTGACTGACAGTTTCTTTATCCAAAGTTTAATCATTTACAAACAAGCTGCAAGTGACTGTTCATCTGTTTCCATCGTTATTAAACAACAATAATTCAACAAATGGACACAGATTGACATCTTCAAGGAAAAAAAATGTATTAAAAAAATAAACAGACAGATTAATGACATCTTTTTCTTGGATATAAGCATGTGAAAACCAAAGTAAGTAGGTTTTCACATTCTGTGTCACATATGGTCACCCTTTTTCCTTTTAAACTTAAAGCCATCAATTTCCTATATTTTTATGTCTGTCAAAAAGATCAAACGCCACCATGCTCAGTCTGTCCAAGTGCTCTTGTACTTCCCCACTGTGAGGCCCACAATTTCCCACGCACTCTACTAAAGACCTATAAAAAATGAGCAACAAACATCTAGTTTCATTTAAAAGAAAAGCATAGTAATTATTTAAAACACCTGTTTAGTGCAGGTTTTAGTAAGCATAATTCAGGCAGGAGTAAATTGCTAGTGAGTGGCACTATTTTCACCGTTGCATTAATACACATTTGGTGCTATAATGAGTACTTCAACTTGCAGAATGGTGTATGCGAGACTGACTCAAAATAAACTGCAGAGTGTGCTCATGGTAATGAAGGAATATGTCACCCAGTGCAACAGTGAGGCTCACTGATGTGTTAGTAATATATTCTGACAACAATGGAGCTTTTTAAGAACAGCAGAATCAGGCACATTACTTCTAGTTGGATCAGTGCTGATTTGTCTTTGGATGGGATTTGTTGACAATGTGAAAAACAGAAATTACTAAGACACAGGCAAGGAAATAATAAAGGATGGCAGAGGCCCGGCATTTTAGCAAATGCATTGCTTACATTTAAAATATGCTGGAATAGTTTCATTATATGAAGCTGAATTTATGCCGGTGTGGCATCATAACTTTAGAAAAGGGGTTAATGGACAGCATTACATTTACTATTGTTTTCTAGTGTCTGTGGTCATGGTCCTAAACTCCTGTAGTTACCAGAATGCCTTGATAGAAACATACACGTTATATAACTGTGTGTGTCGTTCAACCTAAATGAACACATTTACATTTAAAGTGCCTACCAAAATCGCAGAGGGCTATTCATTTTCTGTGTGAAGTCATTGCTTTGCTGATGCAATGTCTGTTCGAGGAGCAAACAACCCTTTTCCATTAAGCGCAACACCTTTCTCTGCTCAGTTTAACAGTAAATGTTCCCAACGCGGGCAATCCCAGAGGGCATCAAGTATTCTCACGCCGCTGAGCATCAGGAACGCCGACAACAGCCTTGATTTACCCGTGAACAAAGCAACAAAAAAACCCACTTCCATTTGCATCATTGCAGCAGCTGTGCTGAGGAACCTTGAGCTACACTTAGGACTCCTAAGATGTCTTCCAGAAATTTGTAACTGATAACAGCTGAATCAGGAGTCAGGTGTTAGACAGCATCCGTGCCGTGGTTTTTGGTTTCCGCTCTGTTACTTCCTGCTTTCTTTAGTAATGCTTGGTTCTTGTTCATTCCAATTTTCTGCAACACCTGATACCAAACAGATAATCATATTCTCCAGTGTATACTTTGCTGCATGTGCAAACATACACAGAAATGCAGCATATAAAGTAAAAAGCAGGCACATGGTCGGCCACGCGGACCCAAGCGGACCTACGTGGACAATACATTAAATGCATTAATGTATTGTTTAGGATTGTGATTTTTTTTTTAAATATGGCAGTCAGATGCTCTTCAGATGGTACTGCATGGTGGATCTGATCTTAAAATCTAATGGTACTTTACTATCGTCATAAATCCATCAATTCGGACAAGATCAAACGCCACTGACCACGACAGAGCCTCCACCATGTTTCACAGATGGCTGTAGACTCTCACTCTCTCACCTCTCTCCTGACCTCCTCCATACATAGTGATGAAGTTTCAAATTTGGAGTCATCATGCTGTAAAACTGGGCATTTTAACATGGGAGTCTGTGGAAACTGACTCCCCTCAAGTGTCCATTTTAAGAATTTTAACGTTTTTGGCACTTCCACATTAACTTAATTTGTCAGCTCCAGAGGGTGATGCGTGAATATTCAAAACTTTAAAAAAGGCACATGTTCTATTTACATAGGCACAGGTGAGACAACTTCTACTCCAAACAGCAAACATCTGCACCTGCTCTTCCAAAATCAACATCTGTCTCTCTGGGAAAGGGTCCTGAACAAACCACAGTTTGAGAGTAAGTCAACAGCAAGTGGCAGCCTGAAGCCTTGAACAACAGCTGCTCACTAGAATGATGCAGGACTTCTGTCTTACTCCTCCATACCTGCCATCCCTCTCGTGCATTTACAGCACAACATGTTTTATCTCTTGCAAACAATAAATCATAGAAAATCCAACAAAATTCATTCAAATTTTTAACAGTAATCATCTGGGTTTGATGTCACCCTGACTCTTAAACCCAGTATCACGGCAAAACGTGTAATATACACGCAAAATATACAAACATGCAGAAGTAATCATGGGAAAGTGTTTAAACAGACATTATTAACACATTTACATGTAAATACATATTAACTGCCTAGCTTAATCGTTCTGGTGATTTAGGACCCTGGATTGTACTTTTTTGCTCACTACTGCCTTCTTGCCTTTAAATATATTATCTCCCCCTGCTGGTAATGCAACTTCTGCACGTGTGTCCATTTCACGCTTTGGAGAGGCAGAGCATGAAATGGGCACGGTGGACCGGCGTGTCTATTACTCGCTTTGCCGTGATATCGGGTTGGAATCTTTCTGGAGTTTGCACAGACATTCAACTCAAACATAGCTGAAGGTTCAAATTCTCCCTGGTAGCTTGTAATGTTGCAACAGCTTGCATTGTTTTGGAACTGTCTTCCTTAGCACAGCGGCCTCTTTCACAATTTTCAGTCATTTAAAGCATTTTGTTCTCTGTTCACATGCAGCAGAACAAGAGCTACACTGTTAATGATGCTCTCCAATACTGTAAGCAGTGCAGCTTATTAAAAGTCCTCGTGTACCTGAAGAAGAATTAGGCAGTAAAAGCTGAGGGAAATTCAGATACATCAGTGCTTCATAGCCATATTATTTCTAGAATAAGTAGACCACTGCCTAATGATGATCACAATGTAGGAGTATTTTTTTCCTCCAATCCTTCTGTGTTCTTAATTTGAACCATTTATCTCTCCCTCGCTCCGTACATCATTATCTCCCTTCATTCCTTCATTTCTCATCCTCTCTCCGTGTCTATCAACGCATCCTTCCGCCCATGTTGCTCCTTCTTTCCACTTCTTTTCCCATTTTTCCTCATTTTCTGTCCTCCCACGCTATTCCTTTACGCTCATTTGCCCTCCCTTTCCCCGTTAAATCAACGTGCTGGTCCAACCACTGCTGCGAGGTGGATTTCTGCCTCACCAGCTTTCTCATCCAACAAAGTACTGCTTTGATATCCACCGACAAAGTTGCAGGTCCAGCTGTGCAGAAATATTTACTGTCACTGACTTTCAGTGTTTCAACATTATCTTTGGAAACTAAGACATTTTTGCTTGAACTCTTTGTCATAACCCTTCTGCTGAATCCCCAGTAGATTTCAGCGCTAATGGTGTACATTCATGCACTTAATCAACCCAGTTTTGTCAGTGACAGCAGGCAGTTAAACTGAGGGATGGGATATGTTTTATATGCAAACCTGTAAAGCCATACATTAGTCATGTTATTGAACAAAGCCTTGCAGCACACACTATTTGCGTCACATTGACTCGGGAATTCACATGCCTTTACTTGGTGGCACAGAAAATGCATGAATAAATAGGCATAAATATGCTTTTATTCTTGTTTCTGATTTACTGCAAAGTGGGGTTTATGCAACTCAGCGAACAGAACACAGATATGGGAATCGAGTCGATTACTGTAGCCTATCAGAGAATACTCGGTCAATAAAAATAAATGTGTGATTTCCACATCTCTTTCTTGGTTGTGAAGTTTAAACACATCAAATTTAACAACTCTAATGCAAGCTGTCACCCTGGAAGTAAATGCCAGCACTGAGAGGGTATTGAACAGGGAATTAAATATATAAACTTAAAAATATACAAAACTGACTGTTTTCTGCCAGCATTGCTTTCATGCCTTATTTGTAGCAATAGTTTTCTGTGATACTTGAGAATTTTTTAGTTTCCCTTTAGCTCCCAATAAAATGCTCCTCTGACTGACATCCATTTTGTACAGAAAAAGTAAAATGGTGTATAAAAATGCCACATTTCATGTGAGCCTGAAGCAGAAAGCCTGGGTTAACAAAGAAACCACTGGAAGCCACGGTCGTGATACCTGTTATTGCTGATTGCTGGTTTTAAGTTTTCTTAAGCAAGCGAGCAGAAAGGAAGCATGTGTCATGCACTGGCCTTCAATGTTTCAAATGCTTTCACATGTTTGCTGGTTCTCTTAGTCAGTTATGACAGTGATTTAGCGAATTTATGTACTGATCGCACAAAACAAGATTTGAATGTGTTGTTCTGAGAAATTATAAAAGCTCTGTATAATCTCTGTACTTTTTTAAAATTAAATCTTAAGTGTAGAACGATTGATCAAGTTTCTGAAGCTTGTGTCAGTAATGTGTATCTATTTACAAATCATGTATTAATATCAGGTGTTAATGGGTTTCAGGTTCCTTTAACTGTACGCTCACTGGCCACCTCATTAGTTGCACCTCGCTAGTACTGCTTTTGACCTGTGCAACAAGGAAACATCATACAGTTGCTGTAGATTTGCTGGCTGTACATCCATGATGCAAATCTCCTGTCCCACTGCATCCTAAAGGCCATTTGAGCCCAGTGAACACGATGTCATGTTCATGAAACCAGTCTGACATGATCTGAGCTTTGTGACATGCTGCTGGAAGCGGGCATCGGGAGATGGGTGCGCTGTGAAATAAAGGGATGGACAGGTTGGTTCAGCAACAGTACCCTACAATACATGCCTAAATGCACTGAGCTGCCGCCATTTGACTGCCTGATTAGATATCTGCGTGAACAAGCAGTTGAACATTTGCACCTAAGAAAGTATCCGAGTATGCATATGAGTTTAATATCTCACCAAGTTTGTTGAGATGTGTTTATAGACAAACCCCTGATGTCTTCAGCTCCTCTGATCGCCAGTGATGGGAGTAACGGCGTTATTAGTAACGGCGTTACTTTTTTCAGTAATTAGTAATCTAACTAATGACTATTTCTATCGTTACAACGCCGTTACCGTTACTAAGAAGAAAACGCGGTGCGGACGCGTTACTATTTTTTCAACACACAGGTTGAAGCTGTCTTCAACTTACCGGGAGCGGGGGGGGGGGGCAATCACATGAGTGCTGCTGATTGGCTGAGGAAGAATAAAGTAGCCATGTTAAACCAATCACATGACCAATTTAAGATGACATAGCAACAAGGTGCTATATACCAGTTTTTAAATTGTGTTGATAGGCCACGTAAAACCAGAGTCATGATACAAAAATATACGCGGTGTTTTTTCCTGAATATTATCGTCACGTTTACTGTCTAAGGACAGCGATAACAAGCACTCTCTGCTTACAACAAAAAAGAAAGAAAGAAAACAAAAACACCCCTTTCCTATTGGTGGAAAAATATACCATGTCGACCAATCAAAACATGATATGGCAACACGGCA